>JZSA01000764.1:0-10959 GCA_000956155.1 Cotesia vestalis
TTTAAAAATTTTCTTTTTCATTTTTTTTTTTTTTTCATTAACAATTTAATTTTTTTTATTTATAAAAATATTTGATTTAAAAAATTTTCAATATTTGTTTATTCCTCATTTTAATCCAATTAATTAAATTTCAAAAAGTAATTACTTCAATTAATTTTAACTCAATAATACCCTTCAATATTTGAATCGTAAAAAAATTTGTCCTCCGCATTTTATCTATAAATAAAATTTCTGAATTCATCAATCAATCACATATCAAATTCCTCCCACTCCTATTTTTTACTCTTGCACTTGTATATCAAATTTCATGTATGTTGACGTTATTTTTATTTACGTAAATATTCTATCAGTTATTTCTCGAGTTTTCAGTTTTGTATTTTTTCAATAAAATTTTACTCCATAACTTGAAATCCGAGTACATTTATGACGCGTACATAATATAAGTATAAACATAAATATAAATATTCCTCGGACGTAAAAGTTAAATATTTATACAAACATACAGCTCGGACATTTTATTAAAATGGGAACAAATATTTACAATATTTGTCGGGAGAAATTAAAAATTATTTACAGAATATCTGTGAAATTATTTTTCTACTTTATTATAAACGGAACTAGAGTAAGCTTTTTACGTCATCCCACATCAAAACTCTTACTTACTCTTTACGAAAGTCGAGAGTGAATGATTGATAAAGAGCCCGAGACATTATTACTGGAAACTCTGAGATTTCTCGGTTAATCGCTCATTTTTTCTAATTACAACTTCTGACTTCTGAGATTTGTGTCCATTTTTCAATTAACATTTTCAATATATATATTTATAGACTTGTCAATGGTAAAGTCAAACAATTGGGGCTATCCAATTAATTAATGCACAAAAAGTTTTAGTTAAATTAGCAGTTTAAAAAAACTCGAATAAAGAAAAATTTATTTTAATAAAAATAGTTGCCGAAATAATTTTGAAGAATTTTATCGTTTTGAATTAAGACGAAAAATTTTTGAATCAAATAAAATTTACTCAAATCAAGAAAATTTTTTTAATTTAAGAATTTTTTTACTCAAATAAAAAAAATGAATTTCTTCAAAAATTATTTACTTGATTCAAGTAATTTTTTTCTTCTGTGTAGAGAAAAACTTAGCGACCCTCAATAGCAAATAAATTTCAATTTATTCAACTATTCGAAACTTTTTAATAAAATGTTTCATATCAAGAAAATAATTTACATGAATCAAAATATTCGTCGTTTTTCTAAAAATTTTCTTGAACAAAGATAAACTTTTTTTTTTGTGTAGGTAAGAGTTTTGTATGTATACAGTTAGTAAAAAACTCGAATTACGTTTACTTTCAGACACCGACAACAAGCAACAATAAACTACAGATATATTTTGCGTAAGTAGATGCAAACTTCTATATATAAACTTTTTTCTATTTGTTACTGTTTCTATTTCTATTTTATTGTAGTTTATTCTACAGAACGAAAATCTCGATGGATTGAAGGAGACTAGGAGAGAGATTTCGTTGCTTACTTCTCTAAAGCGAAGCTTAAAGATCCATCTGACCTCCGCAAGGTCTTTTCGTAAGCACTGACTTTCGAGATTATTTTTTTTTCCACCGTTATTATTGTCATTATCATTTTTACTCGTTTTCTATCGCTCTATTTTTTTATTGATTATGACAGCAAAGTTGAGGAAGTGAATTTCGTGAACGTGATTTTCCCAAATTTTACTAATAATTACTCCGCTTTATTCCTTCAAGCGCATTTAAATATTCGAATATTATTATTTTTTTTTTTTAGTTTATTTCATGGTTATTTTGAATGGTCGACACTTCTAAGAGTACTTGATACACACCCAAGTATTTAAATTTCTTTAAAACATTTTTTTTTTAAACAAATAATTTAAGTGTACTACATAAATTTTTAATCTTAAAATACAAGAAAAAAAAATACCTGGTAAAAAAATTTTCAGGTTAAATTTGGTATCATTGGAAACTTCTTGACTTGAATTTGTGCCTTTTCAAGGTTTCATATCATTCTCACCAATAGTCAATTTATAATGATAAATATTTAGGGTGCATTGGAAAATTCTAATTATTAAGAAATGACCTTGCATCTCGTGAACTATTGACATTTTTAAAGATATAAGCTCATCTCGATGTTACATTCATCGAGACCTTTCATTTGAGTACCCACATCAATTTTTCATATATTTATATAAATCATATATATATGTATTTGAAGTAAGTTTTATTACAGTGCGAATAGCACGTGACCGGAAATATAAATATTTTAATATCAAATGTCGGCCGTATATCCTGCGAAATAAGAATTTTTTTTTTTTATTATTGTAAGGAATTAAATTCTATAGCTATCGCCTTAAATATCAAAGCACCATGCCGTGAAGCGCAAACCGAATAAATTCGAAAATATATTTAGTTAAAATTATACCGGTGAAATTAAATTCTATTTGAGTAGCAAGAAATTTTGAGCACTTATTTATCTATATTATTAAAAGAATAATATTTTTTTTTAAATAAAAATAGTTATTACTGTGCAGTACATTCATTAGCTTCAGTAGTTTATCCGCGATACGCTCAGACAAGAACCGTAGTGTTAAAAAGTATGCGTGTGTTACAATTTACGGCTAAAGGTAAATAAAAGAAGTTAAGTAATTGAAATTTATTTTTTAACTTTTCCACTTGTATTAACGATAAATTTTTTTATTTATTTTATTTTAAATAATAAAAGTTAATAAATTCATAATTAAAATAAAGTTGGGAAAACTTAATTGCAATAATTAGTATCAAGTTTTTTATGTATTAGCGTTGCTACTGCTTCATACTGTATTTAAATATATTATTTTATTGCATAAATTTTCAAGTTTTAGAGGAATACTTCTAGTAATAATAATAACAACAATAATTAAAATTTTGATTACTAATGTTGTAAATATTATTATTTGAGCTTATTATGTAATTTAAGTAATTAGGAAGGAGTCTATTTTTCATTAAAAAAAAAATAATATTGATAATAAAACTTACTTTAAAAAAAAAAAAAAAAAAAATAATAAATTACATTAGTGAAATTTAAAAATAATTAATGAGATGAATTAAAATTAAACTAGTTAATTGCAAAAATAAGCGACTAATAGACTCAAGAATCTACGGGTAAAAATATTATGAACGTTTCTGATGTATGACATTGAAGTTAGCAGACGTGTAAAAATTTTTGATTTTTTTTATTAATTAAATTTCAATAAAAAAAAATATTTACAAAAAATTGCACTTATAGTTTTTCAAGTTTTTTACATGTGAAATTTTTTTTTTAATTGCTTAAGTGAAATTTTTTCAAAAAAAAATTTCTAAAAATTTTGAAATGTCGGCTAACTTCATTTTCATTCTGACGTTATTAAAATTTTTCTTCACAATATCAATTATTGGAAGAAAATCAAAACTTATTTTCTGTTTTTGTCTTTGTTTTTTCATTTTAGCTCTTTGTAGACAGAGCGGGTTATCGTTAATAAAAAAAAAACCTAAAAGAAAAAACTAAATTGAAAAAGAATGTCGATGATAAAGGACAGAAGTACGTCCTATAACATTTTCGTTTAATTGCGCATTCTCAATTTCTAACCATACCACCAGTACCAGGAACTTTTAAATAAACGGTTCGCTGGGCATCGATTGCTTATTGGCTCCCTCTATTCCGAATGCTTGCAATAGTCTCTCCCGGAAAATATTTAAATTCAAAGATTAAATTTTTTCAGTCTCCCATCTTAGAGGGGATCAGACAAAAATCTTTTACGCATTTTTTAATATTAATGAACAGATTATTACAGTATTGATTGTATTTAAATTGTAAAACGGCTCATTACAGCACCGAGTTCCCGGGTAATTAGTTTTCGATGAATAATGATAAGAATATGATTAATTAGTTTTAATGATCTTTTTTTAGTTTATTCTCCGCTTTGTAAATTAGCTTTTTTAGGCTGATTTTTTTTTTTTTTTTTAGATTTTAGGGTAGATACTTTAAGGGTTTATGAATTAATATTCATTAAAAATAATTAGGAGTTTTATTTAATGTAATGTTTGAGCTTTAAGGAATTATCTTGAATATAAAAATTTTAATTTTATGACCTCAAAAATTTTTAATTATTAAAATACAAAATAAAATTTTTATTTATTTGAAACAAAAAAAAATCTTTAACAGTTCTTAAATTCTTTTTAAAATTTATCCAACCTCAATTTCAATTAAAAATTACAACACAAAGAGAAATAAATTTCTACACTTTTATAAAAAAATTTAATTAAATACCGCGGATATTTTCATCTCAACACAAAATCAATACTAATTCCAATTGCGGTAATATTCAAACGGCTTGTTCCGTGAAATTAAACCAAAACTGAATCTAAGTTTTTTTTTTTATTTTTTTTCAATAATCAAGTAATTTTTTCTTTATTAAATAATACTTTATATTTTAGCAATTAATCCGTTCATATGACATATCTCAATGATATGATCATGATAGTTGAAGCCCTTAACAGTTTCCTTGTCATCTGACGAAGTACAAGCCGACTCAGTGAATAGCAATAGTCACGGTTCAGCTTTTACGTCACTAATGACCCGTATGTAACTATAACAATAATAATAATAATGATAATTATAATTATAACGGCTCTTGTCAGCAACTTCATGTAACTTTCTGTCCCTTTTAGTTGAAACCAAGACTCTCCTCTTTTGGTGAGGAACATCCGCTCAATCTGTCTTTGCCACTACGGTCTTTGGGATCTTCTTCACTCATCGGGGTTCCCAGAACAGAAGCTAATAAGGCAAAGGCCAAAAGCATCCCCTTATATGTAACATTCAACTCTTGCTATTTATTCTCCGTACAATATTTAACTTAAAGAGTAGTTTTGTCGAGTCATATTCTAAAGGATTAAGTGCGTAATGTAGAAATTTGAAGCTAATTTTGAACAATAACTTCCCGATTTTCTTAGCGGGAAGTTAAAAAAACTTTTTTTTTTCTTTCATCAGAGTTCTGAATTCTTATAAAATTCTCCGTAGAGTTTTACGTAAAAAAACGAGTAAACTGCTAGAAAATTCAAAAGTCAAACTTCAAGTAGTATAAACTTTAATTTCTCATCCGTTTATTACAATCATACTTTGTATTAAACTAAATAATATTGAAATGTAACAAATAATAAAATGGTATTCCATTTTATTATTTTTAACTCTAATTTCAGGAAAAAATTCTTAAAGTTTTGTATCGGTGAAAAGATTTGCTCGAGTTTATTGCTCTATTCAATCAACGAGGTTAAGTAGAGTTGATAAAAAAGGAAAAAGTACTATCATTAAGCCTCTATTATTCTCCGATTTATTTTATTCACATTAATATCAATTTGAACTTTACAAAAAAACAAAAAAAAAATAGAGCAAAACAAGGGAAGTAATTTTTTCTAAGATTCTTATCATACACTGTGAAAAATTTTTTGAGTGAGTGCCGAGTAGATGAACAAATAAATTTTAATATTTAAAAAAAATTGCATCAATATATTTTTTTCTATTTCTACAAGTACCATTTTTTGATAAATTCTCTCTATGATGATTTCTTTATAAAGAAATTATTTAATTTCTTTAATTAAACAAAGTAATATGAACAATTTAATTTTTTTTTTTACTTTTTACGTTAGAATTTATTGACAAGAATTAAAGACAAAAAAATCTTTGTAAAAATTTGGTTTAATGTTTCAAAATTTAATTTTACAGAAAAATAAAATATTTAGAATAAATATAACGTATACTTACATGTATTCTGTAAGGCTGAATTGATTATCATCCTTATTGGGCCAATCGCCGTAGCAAACCAATCTAACGTCACCATTGGGAAAAGTGACGGTATATATATTGAAAAAAATCAAATTTGGTAGCGATAGTATCGATGAGACTACCCATATTATTAATGCAACCATCAAAGTCGTACGGCGACTCATCTTCTGGCGCAGCGGCTTTATTATCGCTCTGTACCTGCAACCAGAGAAAATAAATTTTTTAACTTTAATTACCGAAAGTACTAAAAAGCAATTGATAGATTTCAGCACTGAAAGCACTTAAAAATAAAAAGTACAAATCAATTCTCTTTTATTTTCCCGCATACGCAACCACACATGCTTAATGTTTGCTTTGCTACACCGTGATTTTAATTTTTACTATTTTTTTTCTCTTTATCTTTTCAATCATAAAAACGATAAAAAAAAAACGTCTACCTACGCTTTTAGTCGAGAAGTTTTTGGTTCAATGCATGAATAAAATCCTACGTTCTCACTTTAGCTCCAGTGATTGAAATTAGTTATTACCTCAATCGATCGGTCTCGTTTCTCATCGAGTTGTATTTAAAAATTTTCTTTTCATTTTTTTTTTTTTTTCATTAACAATTTAATTTTTTTTATTTATAAAAATATTTGATTTAAAAAATTTTCAATATTTGTTTATTCCTCATTTTAATCCAATTCATTAAATTTCAAAAAGTAATTACTTCAATTAATTTTAACTCAATAAAACCTTTCAATATTTGAATCGTAATAAAATTTGTCTTCCGCATTCTATCTATAAATAAAATTTCTGAATTCATCAATCAATCACATATCAAATTCCTCCCACTCCTATTTTTTACTCTTGCACTTGTATATCAAATTTCATGTATGTTGACGTTATTTTTATTTACGTAAATATTCTATCAGTTATTTCTCGAGTTTTCAGTTTTGTATTTTTTCAATAAAATTTTACTCCATAACTTGAAATCCGAGTACATTTATGACGCGTACATAATATAAGTATAAACATAAATATAAATATTCCTCGGACGTAAAAGTTAAATATTTATACAAACATACAGCTCGGACATTTTATTAAAATGGGAACAAATATTTACAATATTTGTCGGGAGAAATTAAAAATTATTTACAGAATATCTGTGAAATTATTTTTCTACTTTATTATAAACGGAACTAGAGTAAGCTTTTTACGTCATCCCACATCAAAACTCTTACTTACTCTTTACGAAAGTCGAGAGTGAATGATTGATAAAGAGCCCGAGACATTATTACTGGAAACTCTGAGATTTCTCGGTTAATCGCTCATTTTTTCTAATTACAACTTCTGACTTCTGAGATTTGTGTCCATTTTTCAATTAACATTTTCAATATATATATTTATAGACTTGTCAATGGTAAAGTCAAACAATTGGGGCTATCCAATTAATTAATGCACAAAAAGTTTTAGTTAAATTAGCAGTTTAAAAAAACTCGAATAAAGAAAAATTTATTTTAATAAAAATAGTTGCCGAAATAATTTTGAAGAATTTTATCGTTTTGAATTAAGACGAAAAATTTTTGAATCAAATAAAATTTACTCAAATCAAGAAAATTTTTTTAATTTAAGAATTTTTTTACTCAAATAAAAAAAATGAATTTCTTCAAAAATTATTTACTTGATTCAAGTAATTTTTTTCTTCTGTGTAGAGAAAAACTTAGCGACCCTCAATAGCAAATAAATTTCAATTTATTCAACTATTCGAAACTTTTTAATAAAATGTTTCATATCAAGAAAATAATTTACATGAATCAAAATATTCGTCGTTTTTCTAAAAATTTTCTTGAACAAAGATAAACTTTTTTTTTTTTTTGTGTAAGTAAAAGTTTTGTATGTATACAGTTAGTAAAAAACTCGAATTACGTTTACTTTCAGACACCGACAACAAGCAACAATAAACTACAGATATATTTTGCGTAAGTAGATGCAAACTTCTATATATAAACTTTTTTCTATTTGTTACTGTTTCTATTTCTATTTTATTGTAGTTTATTCTACAGAACGAAAATCTCGATGGATTGAAGGAGACTAGGAGAGAGATTTCGTTGCTTACTTCTCTAAAGCGAAGCTTAAAGATCCATCTGACCTCCGCAAGGTCTTTTCGTAAGCACTGACTTTCGAGATTATTTTTTTTTCCACCGTTATTATTGTCATTATCATTTTTACTCGTTTTCTATCGCTCTATTTTTTTATTGATTATGACAGCAAAGTTGAGGAAGTGAATTTCGTGAACGTGATTTTCCCAAATTTTACTAATAATTACTCCGCTTTATTCCTTCAAGCGCATTTAAATATTCGAATATTATTATTTTTTTTTTTTAGTTTATTTCATGGTTATTTTGAATGGTCGACACTTCTAAGAGTACTTGATACACACCCAAGTATTTAAATTTCTTTAAAACATTTTTTTTTTAAACAAATAATTTAAGTGTACTACATAAATTTTTAATCTTAAAATACAAGAAAAAAAAAATACCTGGTAAAAAAATTTTCAGGTTAAATTTGGTATCATTGGAAACTTCTTGACTTGAATTTGTGCCTTTTCAAGGTTTCATATCATTCTCACCAATAGTCAATTTATAATGATAAATATTTAGGGTGCATTGGAAAATTCTAATTATTAAGAAATGACCTTGCATCTCGTGAACTATTGACATTTTTAAAGATATAAGCTCATCCCGATGTTACAGTCATCAAGAGCTTTCATTTGAGTACCCACATGCATTTTTATATATTTTTCATATATACATATATATATGATTAAAGCAAAATTTTATTTATTTATATTTCACAAGTCACGGCAGTCACATAGTGACTACAATGTTGCTTGTTTATTTTATTTATATAATAAACAAAAATTTTACAAATAAAAATAAATAATGTTTAGTAATCAATAAAGTTATTAAAATTAAACCGTCGTATAAATGTCTAAGCCAGTCTATTAAATTTTCTGAATAAAGCTCCGGATTTGGACTAACCAGGTGCAGGTAAACGTGTGAAAAAACCTCAGAGTTTGGTAATAGAAGAGCAAGGTGCAGGGTGTTGTAGTTCCAACAGTTTTGAGTGTTACTGTGCGTCGTATGTGCGCCATACATAATAGAGGTTAGCCGCAGGATGGTAAATCACGGGACGGCATGCGGGCGTAGTTATATCGTGCGTGCGTGATGGAAGATTAGTCCTGTATTGTAAGAGCACAGAGGTGGCACGCGATGATTTATCGCTTACGAAAATACAAGCACGGGTGTCTTCTGAGCTTTTAATATCTCAAGACTGACTCACAATCTTCTACACGATTTAATAAATAACCCTTTCAATTTTATATTCAATATTTTGGACAAAACAGGATCAAGGATTGATTTTTTTTTTCACACTTTCGCCCAATTTAAATCAAATTTGTTGAATTAAAGCAGCCAAAAGTTAAGTTACAAAGTTATTGAATTAAATTCAAGGTTCAAAACAGTGCAATATTAAAAGTTATTATTTAATAAAGCAAAATTTTATTTATTTATATTTCACAAGTCACGGCAGTCACATAGTGACTACAATGTTGCTTGTTTATTTTATTTATATAATAAACAAAAATTTTACAAATAAAAATAAATAATGTTTAGTAATCAATAAAGTTATTAAAATTAAACCGTCGTATAAATGTCTAAGCCAGTCTATTAAATTTTCTGAATAAAGCTCCGGATTTGGACTAACCAGGTGCAGGTAAACGTGTGAAAAAACCTCAGAGTTTGGTAATAGAAGAGCAAGGTGCAGGGTGTTGTAGTTCCAACAGTTTTGAGTGTTACTGTGCGTCGTATGTGCGCCATACATAATAGAGGTTAGCCGCAGGATGGTAAATCACGGGACGGCATGCGGGCGTAGTTATATCGTGCGTGCGTGATGGAAGATTAGTCCTGTATTGTAAGAGCACAGAGGTGGCACGCGATGATTTATCGCTTACGAAAATACAAGCACGGGTGTCTTCTGAGCTTTTAATATCTCAAGACTGACTCACAATCTTCTACACGATTTAATAAATAACCCTTTCAATTTTATATTCAATATTTTGGACAAAACAGGATCAAGGATTGATTTTTTTTTTCACACTTTCGCCCAATTTAAATCAAATTTGTTGAATTAAAGCAGCCAAAAGTTAAGTTACAAAGTTATTGAATTAAATTCAAGGTTCAAAAATTCTCACGTCAAAATAAAAACCAAAAGGATAAATTTAAAATCGGAGGCTTCGGAATTGAAATAAAAATAAAACAATTCCCAGTGGTACAGAGAAGATCGGGAAAAAAAAAAATTTAAGTGTCCGTTTAAGACAGTATAGTATTTTTCGCGCAATGCTTAGCTCCTGTGTATTATTTTTAGCGAAAGTTCTTTTGCTCCAGAGTTCCGTTGTCGCTTAAACTTAGAGTTTAACATCTTTGGATGTTACGCTGGTGCGTCGTGACTCCTCAAAGACCACCTGAACGCCTACAAATTGCATTGTTTGCCAAAAAACGTGTCTCTGTCTCTTAATGGCCCCCCTACTCAAGTTCCATAGGTTTTTTTACTCCCACAATACACACGATATTATTTTTATTTGGTTTAATTAAAAAATTCAGCCTGGTTAAATATTGACAGCAGCTAAAAACAGAAGCGACGAATTATAAATAAGAAAAACAATAATAATAATAAATGTTAATATTGGACCTGGGATGTTACTCGGGAGTTAAATTGTATAGGGAAACTATTTGTGGTAAAGACAACTGCTGCAGCAGTTTAAAAGACACTGGGTAATAGATGTCATGACTAAATTATGGTGATTGCCAACTGCTACCATTTACAGTACTGTCTAGTTTAAATAAGTCTTCAAAATTATTTATTTTATTATCATTTTTAACTGGATTCATAAATAAATTTTAAAATTTTGGTAAAAAAATTCAAAATTTATCAATGGAAAAAAAATTCCAACCTTTTTTTTAATTATAAATACTATTTATAAGTTAATAAAAAAAAAAAACAATTGTCAATTAAATAAAAAGTATGGCTTCAAATTTTTCTGGCCATAAAAAAAATTGAGATGTTGAAAAAAAAAAAAAAAAAAAAAAAAAAAAAA
>JZSA01000766.1:0-15774 GCA_000956155.1 Cotesia vestalis
AGAAATGGCAGCCATTTGAAATTTTCGAAAATCTAAAAAATCACATGTTTGGTGACTTTACTAGGGAATAACTTTTCATTGAGAAATGATAGATCGTTTTTTTGCATTTCATTTTAAAGCTTGTAAAATTCTCTTCAATTTAACCTATCATAAATTTACTTTTCATCAATTACACCAAAACTTTAAGAAGCTGAATGTCATCTAAATCAGTTTCAGACAAGCACACAACACCACGCGGCTTGTGGACACGATAACTCCCACAATTTCTAATGAATCTTCATGAAACTTGGTAGACTTATTCTATAGACAATTAGCTTGGATGAGTTCAAAAATAATATTACTTGAATAATTATTTATAATATTGTTATTAAAATCATGGATTGCATGAAATCTACCTTCCATCTTGGCTGGTGCCAAATGGCCTTTTTTTTACACGGCTACTATTTAAAAATTTTTTTATTAATTATTAGGCTACGTAGATTAAATTTACTAATTTTCAGGAAGTTTTAAAAATTTTACTACTTTGCGTAAATCTCTTTAAATGAAATATTATTTAACTACAATAAAGGTCTTATTACCTCTCGATATACTAGAGAAGAATAAAAATTTCTTCATTCGATTGCAGCGACTAATAAAAAATAAAAATATATTATTTATATTATCGAATCGAATGAAAAGGTTATGATTGATGTTTGATAAATATCAATCTGATGGTTTACGTAAAATATATTTGCAAATATTTATTTATATTGGATAGATGTAAAGTTTTAAAACCAGTGAAAATACTTCTGTCGAGGATTAATTGAGATAAACTCGGCATGTGGTTTAGGCTCACTGCAAACTGTGGTTACAAGATTGATTGTTATTGATTAATGATCATGATGCCAGGAACCCAATACTGCACATATAAATATAAATATAATAAATAAATATACTTGGATAAGTTTGTGTGCTTATGTGTGTAACGCTCGGTGGTATTAATGTGAGCTGTACATTTTCTAACGAGTCAATTTCACAGAAGAAATATTGTGCATCAAGAAATCCGGATTAATTCGATATCCACCATGTATGTAAATACTTCGAGTACTTTAACATCCAGCTTTATAATCGATTCCATTGTAATTACCATAATTTAACAATTACCGCTCATTATATTTCACTAAAAGTTTATGGATTATTAATTATTTAAATACAATAATAAAGCCTACACTCTACACTAACAATAAAAACTTCGTTTTTTTTTTTTTTTACTTTAAATATTTATTAATTTATATAATGTTAGCCATTAATTTGAATAAACTTGTAACATTATTAATAATGATCTTGTTGCGATAACATCACAGGAGTATTTTCAACATATTACTCCATCATTCTGGCAATTAAACTCCAGTCCTTTTGCTCGCGCTTTGACAAACTTTTTTATTGATAATTAACATATTTATACCCGAGGAAATTTTTTATTTCTGAATTAAATAATCCTTAAATAATAAAAAATAATAGTAAATAATAAAAAATCCTTAAATAATAAAAAAATTAAATTCCAAAATTTATTTAATTTAAATTAAGAAAAATATTTAATTTTCATGTTTTTGAACAAAATTTTTACTTGATTATATTGATAAAATTTTTTTTAATTCATTAAAAAAATGAACAATTAAAAAGAAAAATTTGATTATCACAATTTTAACGGATTTTAAAAATTTTCAAAAAAATTTATAATTTTTTTGGAAAATTGTGATATCCCACTTTCTTTTTTTGAATTGTTCGTTTTTTTTATAGATATTTCAAAAAAGATAAAATATAAATTTTATCCAAAAACATGAGAGCTAAAATTTTTAACTTCCCGGGAAAGAAAATTCAAAATTTTCAAAAATCGAGGTCATTGTTTTTACCCCGTTTTCCGAAAATCGAGTTTTCATCAGATCTTGACGTTTTGAGGTCCTAGCAAGCTTGTATGAATGTGTGTGTGTGGATGTATGTACGTATGTGTGCACAGAAAAAAAAATTTTTTTGAACTAAGAAAATTGTAAGGAAGACCGAAGTTATTTTGGAGCAAGAAGAAATTTTCTTGGCTTAAAAAAATTCAACTTCGTTCAAGAAATTTTAACTTCATTCAAGAAATTTCCAATCTCCTTTAAGATTTTCTTGATTCAAGAAATTTACGCTTGACTCAAGACTTTCTTTCTTTCTGTGTGTGTGGATGTATGTATGTATGTAAACCTCTCATAACTTTTGAACAGGTAGGCTGATTTGATCGCGGTTGGTGTTATTTGAAAGGGCTTAACCAAACTTAGATTTTGAATACAATTTGGACCGATTCCGACCGGTAGATTTTGAGGAATCTTAAAAAAAACTAAGAAAAAAAATTTTTTCAAAAAAAACCACGTCGATCGCCACCAAGCCGGTCAAAATCGGTTGATTCGTTCGTGAGTTATCGTTGACGAAAGAAATCGAATAAATGCGTTTTTTTCGAATTACACCGAAACTTCCGGTCTTATCAATTTGTATTTAAAAATGTATCATAGAATTTAAAAAATTGCGTCGAATGCCGCCAACCGCGTGAAAATCGGTTCATTCATTCAAAAGTTATTGCGGTTTAAAAATTCAAAAAATAGTGTTTTATTAAGCTTCTATCAGACTTTTGAGCTCGGAGAGCTCAAAACTTTATAAAAAATTTATTTTTGAGCTCTTCGAGTTCAAAAGCGTAATAAGCGCAATTTTGAGCGCTTAGTTACGAAAGTAGCGGGAAGTTGCATGGATGGCCTTCAGGGTCAACCGTTTTCCTAATTTTTTTTCCATTTTTTGAAGGCAAAAAAATTACCGAAATCTTAATTTTTTTTTAACGACATTTTTCATCACAAAATACGCCGTAAAAACACCTAGTTATGACCCAAAATAGGTTTGACCTCACTTGTGAATAATCACCAAAAAATGAAATCTCAAAATTTTTAAAAACAAAAATTGCACGCCTCAAAACACTTATTTAATTTTTAAGAAAAAAATAAGCGCTTTGCGCTATAAGGTGTGAAATTAAATTTTCTACCAAATAAAAATGATTAGGCACGTGACCCTTTTTGATCCCGAGTTTCAAGCCCGTTTGACGGGCTTTTTCACGTCAACTTCCGTGTCTCAAGGAATCCAGTGTCCGTAAAAATAAAAAAAATTTATTTTATCAAAAGACATTCTTGAAAAGCTGGCAATAAAAATAAATTAAAAATCCCAATCAAAAAAAGTCAAATGGGGTTACATTAAGTGTCTTAGTACATAACTTTAAAACCGGACAAAACTTGAGCTGCGGGAGGCAGAAGCAAAGTGCAGCTCATAAAGCACGTGGCATAAATCAGGTGAATATCTTTCTCTTTTTATCCACCGATTCTTGTTTTAAGCCTCCTTTATTTATATTTATATTTAAACTTTTTCCTTTTCCTCACTACTCAGATATAACTCTTCACTTGTACTGCTTGCGCCACACATTCACCTCCACCTAGTAGTGTTTGATGTCCCTCCTCCCACCATTCACTCTCTTTCTATATTCTCAATCCAAGCATTGCATATTACATATTGGAAATATTTAAATAAATATAAACAAAACTCATCTCAGTGTGTAAGTGTGTGTGTGTGTGTGTGTAAGAACATCTGACCTGCGCGCCCTATTAAAGCTTTAACTTTAACCCCAGGCGAAGAACTCTCGGTAATTACGTTTAGTTGGTACGCTTACCGATCCGTCGTTCCCGGTTTCTAAATTATCTCGTCTTTGGAACGGGCAGGCCGCTCCTATCCGTGCATACAGACGACGACACTCGATCTCTCTTCTAAGATTACCCAGACACCAGACATAACACTTTTTTATAAATATTATAATAATTCTCTTTATTTATCGAGCTATTAATTTCATTTAATCACCGGATAATATTTAATGTTTAGTATCAATCTGATGTTAATTAATTAAATCAATTATTTAATTAAAAATATATTTTAAAGCTTGTACTTTCGTCGAGATTTTCGCGACTAAATTATTAATAAATCCCGTGGAACAGCGTGAGGTTGGATCCCGCCGTTGAGGAAACTCGTAAGGTGCATATGAAGTCGGAGAATAACAACTACCACAGTAAGAATTAAAGAAATAAAATGTTTTAGTATAAATATAAATAATAAAAAAAAAAAAAATTCCGTTCTGTTTCATCTCACCACCATTAAATACCGAATAAAATTACTGGAGAAAGGTCAACTGAGGAGGTTACGCTGCATTAATTAATAAACACCATAAACACCAGTTACACTGATAGAAGGAGTACGGAGTAATAAAATGATTTAGTAAAAAGAATTTTTAGTCATTTATTTGGGAGAAAAAAATATGTTTTATCCATCAATATTATTTATTACAGTTTAATAAGTGATTTTTTCATTTTAAATAAATGATCCACAGAAAGAAAAATTTCTTGACTGGAGAACGAAATTCTTGGCTCAAGAAAATTTTCGGGTGCCTGAAGGAAAACCGAAGTCGGTTGGTTGGTCGAAATAAAAATTTTTTTTTAAATTCTGTTCTTGGTGGTGTAATTTTTTTTTTAATTCAAATTATCCCAAATACACGGAAAGAACAAGATAACACTGGATATCATCCCAGATTATACTCAGTGATATCTATGGTGAAAAAAAATTTCAGATAATAGCTAGAAAAATCCAGATTATACTGTGTGATATCTGGATTATACTCATTATAATCTAGATTATACTCATTGTAATCTGGATTATACTCATTATAATCTTATATAGTTTAAATAGTTTGAATTGAATATAATCATGTGAACTTTAAAATAAATTTAATAGATTTAAGCTAACTTTTAAGGCTTAATAATTATTAAAAAAAAAAAAAAGGCCGAAATACGTTAATTGAAAATTTTTTACAAATTTGCAAAATCACGGAATTAATTAAGAAAATTATCAAAACTACACGGAAAGAAGAAAACTTGAAAAATTACAGTATAAAATGTAATTTCGGTACAGTAAAATCGGTCCCATCGTAATCAAAACTAGAAAAATTACAGTTTAAAATAACATTTTTCTAAATTCAATTTTTTAATTTAATATTCAGAGCTTTCAATGTAAATATTACATTCTGCAATGTAATTCTTGTGAAATCTGTAATAATTACATTTGAAACTGTAATTTTTCCAGTTTTCATCACGAAGCGCTACGTTGCATTATATACACTGAAAAAAAAGTTTTTTTCCTCCCAGGATACAAAATATTTTTATCCGAGTATTTTAATATCCAGTATAAGTTTCTTAATATTAAAAAACTGGTATTTTTCCCCTGAGAATACCTAAGTTTTTTCTAGAGCTAAAATTTAATGCTGCGTTACCATAGCAAGCGTTACTGCAGCGGTGGTGCCACCAATTCTCTGATTTCCCTACAATTCCACAGTGCTAGCGTTTGTTTACATCTCGAAAAATTTTTCAGTTAAAAAATTATTTTATTAAAATTTATTCAACAACTAAATTATGGAAAAAATATTTTTAAAAATTGAACATTACTTAAATATGTGTCAACTGAGTAAGGTTAAGTCAGCCATATTTTTTATTTTGGTATTTTGCTGAGAAGGAAACCGAGTTTTTTAGCAATCAGATTACTTATTAGTATGGGAAAAAAACTTTGGTATTTTAAAAACTAGAATACCAGGTTCTTTACAGGAAGGAAAAATTTTCTAGGTGGAAAAAAACTTTTTTTTCAGTCTACTGTAAATTATCGAGTTTTCTTCTTTCCGTGAATAAGCGAAATTTCTTGCGTACAAAAAAAAAAATTTTTTTCTTTCAAGAAAATAATTAGGAAGAAAAATATTTTCTTGGCTCAAGTGAGGCTCAAAATTTTTCTGTGTATTAATTTATACAAAACCTTAGTACATCGAAAGAAAATGATTTATTTAATTCAATTTAATTTATTTTCCTAGTAAAAATAAATAACAAAATAATAAAATTAACAATTTAAATTGTACTGAAAAAAAAAAAATGAAATTTTTCTTTTAATTTGAATATTACCGGCTTGATGATAAATAAAAAATGAATACACCTCAGAATGCAAGTATCAGCGGATTTACAGAGAGATTTAAGAGGCGTAAGCAGTGATGGAAAGTTGTGTGTGTTGTCGGGGTAAAAAAGGTAAAGTATATCCTGAATACTACGGCATCTAGATGGGCACCATTGCCAGAGTTTCTTGAGGATATCGCGGCGTAGATCGGAATTCAGGTACACGGTAGCCAGTGGCTGGAGGCTTGAGCAAACCGGGAATAGCGCAATATGTGGACGAGGGATAGGGGCCGAGAAATGGAGGCCGGTGGGTGGAAAAGGGACTGCTCGGAAGATAGGAGAGAGAAGAGAGACCTCGAGTTAACTCGAAATAAAAGATTTAAGTTTGTGTAAAGTGCAGCCAGGCGACGAGAGACGAGAGGGACGGTTAACTGCTGTGCTTTTCTCGGTTGTTCTTTCCTTCACTGGGTGCATGCAGGGGAACCGGGTGATCTACCGTCCTCGGGCAAGCCCCTCATTAACGCCTTTGCTAAGAAATTACACGCGCAAAGGTGGCAAATAAGAGCAAAACCTTCTTCTCTTTAGCTTCAGCTAAACACCTTCGATCTTTCTCACCTTTACTTGCTCCATTCTCATTTTTAACTCCCAGGCATTCTTCAGGGGCTAGTTTATTGATATCCTGATCTAATTATCCTTGGATTTTATTTAAGACGAATAAAACTCTTTCAAAGTTAGAAACACAAATTTTCAATACTTAATAACAGGATTTAGTTCTATTTAATAAGATTTAGTAATAGCTACTAAATTATTTATTCCCACTAAATATTTAATAAGTTATTTATTGCTACTTAATAAATCGTTTATTTGTACTAGCAACCTTGCAATCTCTATATCGCGTTCCAGATGCCATAAGGGCGTATAAAAAATTTTTTTTCGGGAATCGACGAAGTTTTGTCCGAAATGTAGAGAAGTACTAAAAATAGTATATTACACACCCAGGGAAGTAAAATAAGAAATGTCTCAGATCACATGTAATTGTTGACCGAGGCGAAGCCGAGGTCAACAAACATGTGATCTGAGGCTTTCTTATTTACTTCCCGAGGAGTGTATACTATTTTTCTCCTCGACGGAGGCGGAAAGCGGCATTTTCGTTTAGCGCAGCGGGAGGAAAATTGACGCTTTCCGCCCGGAGGTGAGAAAAAAATTTTACACGCACTTATCGCTCCCGGGACCCACCTCGGATGCCATAACGGCGTATAATAAAAATTCTGTTTTTTTTTCTAAGTCCAAAAAAATTTTTAGTTTGAAGAAATAGTATATTACACACCCAGGGAAGTAAAATAAGAAATGTCTCAGATCACATGTAATTGTTGACAAACATGTGATCTGAGGCTTTCTTATTTACTTCCCGAGGAGTGTATACTATTTTTCTCCTCGACGGAGGCGGAAAGCGGCATTTTCGTTTAGCGCAGCGGGAGGAAAATTGACGCTTTCCGCCCGGAGGTGAGAAAAAAATTTTACACGCACTTATCGCTCCCGGGACCCACCTCGGATGCCATAACGGCGTATAATAAAAATTCTGTTTTTTTTTCTAAGTCCAAAAAAATTTTTAGTTTGAAGAAATAGTATATTACACACCCAGGGAAGTAAAATAAGAAATGTCTCAGATCACATGTAATTGTTGACCGAGGCGAAGCCGAGGTCAACAAACATGTGATCTGAGGCTTTCTTATTTACTTCCCGAGGAGTGTATACTATTTTTCTCCTCGACGGAGGCGGAAAGCGGCATTTTCGTTTAGCGCAGCGGGAGGAAAATTGACGCTTTCCGCCCGGAGGTGAGAAAAAAAGTTTTCTGCTCCGCACTGTACAGTATCGCTACTGTCAGTATCCACACGTTGCTGTCTAGAGGAAAGTGAGATTAGGAAAACTGTATACTAACGGTAGCAATAGTTTCGTGAATGGCACCGAATAGATCGTGACGGTCAGTATCCAGACTGCTACTCGTAGCTATACGGATTGTACCCGTAACGATCCACTCGTTACTATCTAGTTACTATACAGTAGATGCTACCGAGTAGAAAACTTTTTTTTCAGAGTAATATCCAAACGTATTGTGTGGTACTACTTTAAGTTTTCAAAAAATGAATAAAATAAGTTATTAATTAGTTTTTTTCATGTTTATAGAAAAAAAGAATGGGAATTTTCAATAAAAATTTCTTAGAGCACAAAAAAATTCATCGGTAATATTCAAAAAATTTTATTATTATATTAATTACGGTGTTTATCTAATGGTCCTCGAGAATAAGTCGGCATCCAATATCGGAATAGTCAGTCATGTTTACTCTACTAACTGACAAATTAGATGTATTTTCACGGAAAGATTAGAACCCGACTGGTTTGTGTTCTGCACCAGACTCAGTCGTGTGCGGCGCTAGACTGGTTACTGTGCACGGATTCTGAGTCTGGTGTAAACTAATTTTTCTTCCATTTTTTCTTGCACACGACTGAGTCTGGTGCAGAACACGAACCAGTCGGGTTCTAATCTTTCCGTGTTATTGAGTGACTGAATCAAATATAACAAAAATTTTTTTTGAGATATAATATTTAATTCAGCAACAACGTTGGTTGTAGAGAATGTATCAAAGATAGATGAACCTTAACTTAAACAATAAAAATAAATTATTTGGGTTAAACATTTTTTCTCTTACTTAAAAAAAAAAAAATTTCTTAAATAATAATAATAATAATAATAATAATAATAATAATAATAATAATAATAATAATAATAATAATAATTCTATTATCAAGTCGGTTATTTGTAAATTATAATTAAAAATATTCATTGTAGACATAATCTTATTAAATGGATATTTATTACTCGTTGTAGCTTGTCAACATTTAGACACATGTCAGACCGCTCCATTAAGCTCTTCGCATAAACATACTGACAATATGCGCCTACGCAGAAATTAAACGCTCTCAGGCTCTACGTCGTACTACATTTAATCTAAGACTAACACTTGACGCGTTCTCCTACTCCTAGATTGGCTCCCCTCTTCCAGATGTAGCTCACGCGCCTGCGTGAGAATTCTCCAGTAGAAACGGCGTTAATGGTCCGACTTCTTTCGTAAAAAAATGTGTAATTTTTTCTCAATAATTTTGCTGTAAAAAAATATTTTTTTTGTAGTATTATTTAATATTTATACAATAAGAGAATCTTTTCTTGACTCATTTATCGATCGTAACGCGACACCGCGTCTTCTTAGGATGATCCCGTGGAATCTTGGCTCTCGTTTAATTTGCATAGACGACGTGACCCCTATGAACGGCTTTACCTTAGAATATTATCTCTTATACTGAAAGCCATGCATATGTGAGTAAGAATGTGAGAGTAAATCTAAAAGTAAAAGAGAATAAAGTTTAAGTTAACCAACAACAAACTCGTGAACTCTTTTTATCTCCAGTAGGCCCACCCAGAATTTATGCTCTCGCAAATAATCGGGAATCGCCACCGCGTGACTTTCAGCACGTCGAGCAATCTCCACCGGGGACAGATTTATAAAATCGATGGGACAACACACATGCCCCTTACACTCGTATACACTCATGTGAATAAACTTTTTACGACATTTATACTCGGCACAAGTATAAAAAAGGGCAAGAGGCTTTTTACGATCGACTATATCTTCTTAATCTTTTTTAAACTCACTCCTGTTTGGTACGCCCTCCAATAACAAATAAATTCAACTATATTTCCTATTTTATACTTTTAATCATTAACTTATCATCAAACAATTTTTTTATAAATAATTATAACCAGCAACCTTAAAGTCACTATGCGACTGCCGTAACTTGTGAATCATAAATAAAAAAAATTTTGCTTTATTAAATAATGAATTTTGTTAAACTGCACAGTACTTTTTTAGCTATTGGAATTTTTAGAGATATAAGCTCATTCTGATGTTACACTCATCAAGAGGTTTCATTTGAGTACCCACTTGCATTTTTGACATATTTTTCATATATACATATATATATAATATATATTTTAAAGATATAAGTTCATCCTGATGTTACACTCTTCAAGAGCTATCATTTGAGTACCCACATGTATTTCGACATATTTTTCATATATACATAATATATATATATGAAAAAATGTTGTGGGTACTCAAATAAAACGTTTTGATGAGTGTAACATCGAGATGAGCTTATATCTTTAAAAATGTCAATAATTAAAAAATTGTGTTGTATTTTGTCAACTTATGATATTTTTAAAGATATAAGCTCATCATGATGTTACACTCATCAAGAGCTTTAATTTGAGTATCCACATGCATTTTTATATATTTTTCATATATACATATATATATAATATATATTTTAAAGATATAAGTTCATCCTGATGTTACACTCTTCAAGAGCTATCATTTGAGTACCCACATGTATTTCGATATATTTTTCATATATACATATACATAATACATATAAATATATGAAAAAATGTTGTGGGTACTCAAATAAAACGTTTTGATGAGTGTAACATCGAGATGAGCTTATATCTTTAAAAATGTCAATAATTAAAAAATTGTGTTGTATTTTGTCAACTTATGATATTTTTAAAGATATAAGCTCATCATGATGTTACACTCATCAAGAGCTTTAATTTGAGTATCCACATGCATTTTTATATATTTTTCATATATACATATATATATAATATATATTTTAAAGATATAAGTTCATCCTGATGTTACACTCTTCAAGAGCTATCATTTGAGTACCCACATGTATTTCGATATATTTTTCATATATACATATACATAATACATATAAATATATGAAAAAATGTTGTGGGTACTCAAATAAAACGTTTTGATGAGTGTAACATCGAGATGAGCTTATATCTTTAAAAATGTCAATAATTAAAAAATTGTGTTGTATTTTGTCAACTTATGATATTTTTAAAGATATAAGCTCATCATGATGTTACACTCATCAAGAGCTTTAATTTGAGTATCCACATGCATTTTTATATATTTTTCATATATACATATATATATAATATATATTTTAAAGATATAAGTTCATCCTGATGTTACACTCTTCAAGAGCTATCATTTGAGTACCCACATGTATTTCGATATATTTTTCATATATACATATACATAATACATATAAATATATGAAAAAATGTTGTGGGTACTCAAATAAAACGTTTTGATGAGTGTAACATCGAGATGAGCTTATATCTTTAAAAATGTCAATAATTAAAAAATTGTGTTGTATTTTGTCAACTTATGATATTTTTAAAGATATAAGCTCATCATGATGTTACACTCATCAAGAGCTTTAATTTGAGTATCCACATGCATTTTTATATATTTTTCATATATACATATATATATAATATATATTTTAAAGATATAAGTTCATCCTGATGTTACACTCTTCAAGAGCTATCATTTGAGTACCCACATGTATTTCGATATATTTTTCATATATACATATACATAATACATATAAATATATGAAAAAATGTTGTGGGTACTCAAATAAAACGTTTTGATGAGTGTAACATCGAGATGAGCTTATATCTTTAAAAATGTCAATAATTAAAAAATTGTGTTGTATTTTGTCAACTTATGATATTTTTAAAGATATAAGCTCATCATGATGTTACACTCATCAAGAGCTTTAATTTGAGTATCCACATGCATTTTTATATATTTTTCATATATACATATATATATAATATATATTTTAAAGATATAAGTTCATCCTGATGTTACACTCTTCAAGAGCTATCATTTGAGTACCCACATGTATTTCGATATATTTTTCATATATACATATACATAATACATATAAATACTTCAAATAATTTTTAAAATTTTTTTAATAAGTTTAGTAATAAAAGTGAAAAAATTAAAAAAAATTTTTTTTTTAATTAATAAATATTAATTTGTTTTTTTTTTTATTAATAAATTTTTCTTAATCCAGAAAATAATTTTTTTATTGAAAAATAAAGAAAATTTAATTAAAAATATTAATTATTGACATTTTAATAAATATGACTAGATTTTTTTTTTTTTTTTATTATTTACACTTCAAATAATTTTTAAAATTTTTTTAATAAGTTTAGTAATAAAAGTGAAAAAATTAAAAAAAATTTTTTTTTTAATTAATAAATATTAATTTGTTTTTTTTTTTATTAATAAATTTTTCTTAATCCAGAAAATTATTTTTTTGATGAGAAATAAAGAAAATTTAATTTAAAATACTAATTATTGACAATTTAATAAATATGACTAGATTTTTTACTTTTTATTAAATATTCACACTTAAAATAATTACAAAACTTTTTAAATAAATTAACTAAATAAAAATCAAGATAAAAATATGAATTTTTGTTGCAATAATTTTTTATATTTATTTTATTAATAAAAAAAAATTTTATGTTAATTAATAAAAATAAGATCTTAAAATAAAATAGAGTGTCAATAATAATTACTTTTTAACTAAAATCGTCATAAAAAAATGAAAAGTTTATATAAATAAAAAAAAAGTAAAATACTGGAGATTAATTAGACGTGATTGCTGGCGTAATTATCCAGCAATTAGGAGCCCATTAATCAACATTGAATTGATTGGCCAGTTGATTAAAGGGAAGCGCTGAAATAGCCTGAAAATAGAGAAATTAAACGGCGAGAGAAAAAAAAAGGAAAAGCTAACTGGTAAGTCGCGATAAAAAAATGATAGGTGTCCTCATATCTCAGAACTTAATAAAAGGTATAATAAACCAATTCCTCCGGAGGAATTCGTCGGTAGTGAAAACTCGAATCTGTAGTAAGTATACGCTAGTGCGTCCTCTAATTGGACTGCATTCCACCGGAATCTACTGCTCTGTCTCAGCTGGGATCTCCGCTTCACCTAGGTTACGTATTATATATACACAAATGTATACCATACGCTTTACCGGAATTTTCATTAGCGACTTTGTCGTCACGGAAGAAACTCCAAATGAGAAACTGCGCTGAGCTGGACGCTATACTACCAGATATACCAGCACTATAAACTCCGACTCTACCGGCTTGATAACGCTCTTACCTCTCGACACTTAATTACTTATTTTTAAACTCGAGTCTATGTTTTAATTACACATTCTAAACAATTTGCTGCTAAAATTTATCTTTAAAGAGGAAAATCTAGACGGCAAAAAATCAATTTTAATTATTTAAAAATATTTTTAAAAATCATATATAAATTTTTTTCAAAAATAAATTTTCAATAATCCATATCATTAAGAGAAGAAGCAAAATTTTTTGACCAGTGCATTTATATATTAAAATGGGTTTTTATACAGAAAAAAAAATGTTCGTGAATCAAGTATATATTTTTGAAGAGCTCAATATTCTTGATTTGAGTAGAAAAATTCTTGATTTGAGGAAATTTTTCTTAACTTACGGAAATTTTACTTCATTCAAGAATTTTTCTTTTGAATCAAGTTAATTTTTTTTTCTGTGTATGGTTAAATTTGATGTCGTTGGAAAAATCTTGACCTGGAGTTGTGCCTTTTCTTGGTTTCATATCATTCTCCCCAATAGTCAATTTATGATGATAAGTATTTAGGCTGCATTCGAAAATGCTTAAGAAATGACCTTGTATCTTGTGAACTATTGACATTTTTAAAGATATAAGCTCATCCCGATGTTACACTCATCAAGACCTTTCATTTGAGTACCCACATAAATTTTTCATATATTTATATATATTATATAAATGTATATATGAAAAATATATAAAAATGCATGTGGGTACTCAATTGAAAGCTCTCGATGCGTGTTACATCGAGATGAGCTTATATCGCTAAAAACATCAATATTTAAGAAAGTACAGTGCAATTTAACAAAAGTCATTATTTAATAAAGCAAAATTTTATTTATTTATAGTTCACAAGTCACGGCAGTTACATAGTGACTGCAATTTTGCTAGTATGTTATTTAAAGTTTTAGTGCGACAAAAAAATTTTAGCTCCTGAACATGTGTAATAGTTTTATAAATATTAAATATTTTAATTTTTTCTACCCGACATACTTTTAATATATATTAAAAAAAAAAAATTTCTTTTTAATTATAAAATTACTTTAAAAAAATCTCTTATGGCCTTATTAACTTAAAAAAAAAAATCAGCTTGTCATGAAGATCTTAAATCGATTGTCGATAATAAACCGAGCCTTAAGTATGCTAAACCATTTACAATAACCCGAGCGAGCTAATTGTACGATATTGTTGCACCAACAATAATCTAATGAAGCATTGTAGTCCTCAGTATTAATTCTTCAGTCCATCAAGTCGTGAGAAAATGTCATCAACCTCTCTAGTAGACTGTAGTCACTCATCAGTGAAGAACAAAATCTGTTCTAGATGATATGACCGGGCGTACGATGTAAATAAAGCAACAAAATGTGTCAGGTGGGAGGTGGGGGTGAGTCCCGTGTTGCCGTGGAGGGAGTGGGCCTGACTGGCGCCCGAACGCCGCCGACGGGCCATCAGATAAGACACGGCGTGTTTGTCTAACCTCTCACCTCTTCTCTGCTTCCCTTCCTGCTCTCACATCACTTATTTCCTTTTTTATTTAGATTTTTTTATCATCATCATCCTCATCCTCATCCTCGAGTCTTTATACTTAGGTCCTATCTTATACAGTGCACACTGTACGAGCCGAGCATCCTACTCAACTACTTATTTACTACAAAGTTCAGAGCCAAGACTTTAAGTACAACATTCAGCGGGTGCTTCTGCTCTCCAGGTGACTGACAGGTCGACGAGTCCTCCATTATCTTCTAAAAGCTTTTTACTCGAACTCTCTTACACTTTTGTTATTTGCTCATACTCATACTCGTCCTCATTATACTCGAAAATTTTTTCTCCTCGGCCTTTTATTATTTCATCCTCTAATACTAATGAGAGCAGCTATTTTTTGTTTATTTATTTTAGAGGGCCGAGATTACCGATCGATTTACTAACCACGTCGATCACTTACGTATCTTCTACACGTACATTAGTTTAACCCACGCTCAGATCCGATGAACTCGCTTATGAAGACATAAATCAAATGCTTTCGTTAACTCTCTACTCTCATCTTCCCAACAGTATCCTACGTAATGTACACACGCAATTACGCGTAACCTTAATGCAATATATATTCTATGATATTTTATACTAAAGGGCTCATTATAATTATTTTTTACTATTGTTTATACGCTAAAAAATTATTTAAATGTCACATTCAATTTTATTTTCAAAAATCTTTTTTTTCTACTTGTTTACAATTCAAAAAAAAAAAATAATTTGGAAGATCCAAATGAGCATGCCTTAAGCGTCCATGACATACACAAATTATTTACATTAAATGTTTACATTACGATTTGTTAACTTTTTCATAGAGACTTCTATACTTTTAATTTCCCGCTGAGAAAATTGAAAATTTTCAAAAATTGGGAAGTTATTGTTTTTACCCCGTTTTCCAAAAATCGAGTTTTCATCAGATTTTGACGTTTTGAGGTCCTAGGAAACTTCCCTGACTATTCTCGCAATGGTGTCTGTATGTCTGTATGTATGTATGTAAACCTCTCATTACTTTTGAACGGCTTGGCCGATTTGAAGGCGGTAGGTGTCATTTAAAAGAACTTGGCCGAACTTAGATTTTGAATAAAATTTGGACCGATTCCGACCGGTAGATTTTGAG
>JZSA01000770.1:0-48915 GCA_000956155.1 Cotesia vestalis
TAAATAAAAAAAAAAAAAAAAAAAAAAACTAAGATGAAAATTATGTATGAAGTAACGACTTACGAGGGAAGTTTAATAAAAATCCGGTTTATTTGTCGGACATGCGTAAGTAAATAATTTAACATAATCAGCGCAATTTTTATTAACAAACCAGTAGTTGGTATCTGGTGCCCTGGAGGCTGCTAGGCTGTAAAATAGACTTACTGGCAGGTAATACACTGTTCGGGCCAACCACAAATGCCTCTGTATTATATTAGGAAGATTGTGTGACAAGTTGCGAGGCTAATTAGACAAGCGGCCTGATCAAGACCCGTTTCCTCAAACAGAAAAGAACTTTTATTTTTCTAAAGGTGATTATCAAATATTAAATAGTGGGACTCGGTGACCCAGACCCCCGTTTATTTCCTTTCTTTTAATGAGCACGTCCATATTTATTGCACTGAAATTGTTATTATTAAAATTAATATTAATACTGTTAAGCAAGTGTAACTCCATCTAACCTGTAACTATAACTATCACCGGGAATTTTTTGTTTCTATTGAACTATAATTAGAAACGATGAATCTCCGAGACTTTAATTGCGATTATTTGTCAGATGTACACGTGAAAGGACTACTAAGGAGTATATATTTTATTATATATATTTATAGTTTTTTTTCTACGGGTCTGTGTGAGTCTCGAGAGTTAATACGGGCGTACATTACCCGTTAGACATGGCCACTGCACTGATATATTGACTTAAACAAAAAACTATAACTATACCTAACTTTTTATGTGAGAAATAATTTTTTTTTTAAGTTGAATGTTTTATTAAAATTTTTTTTTTATGAGTATTAAATAAATAAATTGATTAAAAAATAACTAGCAACCTTGCAGTCTCTACGTGATTGCCGTGACTTGTGAACTATGAATAAATAAAACTTTGCTTTCTTAATTATTGATATTTTTAAAGATGTAAGTTTATCTTGATGTTACACTCATCAAGAGCTTTCATTTGAGTACCCACATGCATTTTTAATATATTTTCCATTTATACATATATATTAGGGTGTGCCAAAATGTAACTTCCGTGAAAAATCTTTTAAAATAAAAATTTTGAGTTCCACTTTTGACAGCAGCTGTGTTTAGGCATTTTCTGAGATATTTTGGGGTGACAGGATTTATTTGATTTTCATAGAATTTTTAACAGGAGATTCAATTGGGCACTTCCGACCGAATTTTGAATTTTCAACGAAAGTGCCCAAACTAAGCTTTTGTTGAAAAATTCTATGAAAATTAAATTTATCGTCTCACCCGAAAATATCTCAGGGAACGCCCAAACGCAGCTCCTGTTAAAAGCGGAACTCAAAATTTTAATTTTAAAAGGTTTCTCACGGAAGTTACATTTTAGCACACCCTAATATATATAATATATATAAAATATTAATGTGGGTACTCAAACGAAAGGTGTTGATGAGCGTAACATCGGGATGAGCTTATATCTTTAAAACTTTCAATATTTCACAAGATACAAGATCATTTTTTAAATAATGACTTTTGTTAAATTGCACTGTACTTTCTTAACTATTGAAATTTTTAAAGATATAAGCTCATCCCGATGTTACACTCACCAAGAGCTTTCATTTGAGTACCCACATGCATTTTCATATATTTTTCATATATATCAATATATAAAATATATGAAAAATTGATGTGGGTACTCAAATGAAAGGTTTCGATTATTTTAATTTTGGGATGTGCTTATATCTTTAAAAATGTCAATAGTTCACGAGATACAAGGTCATGTCTTAATTAAGTGTCTAGAGATAGAGCTTTTTCGAATGTAGCTTAAATAATTATCATCATAAATTTATTATTGGTGATAATGATATGAAACCTTGAAAAGGCACAATTCCAGGTCAAGACTTTTTCAACGATACCAAATTTAACCATAAAAACCCATTGTATCATATAAATACACTGGCCACAAAATTTTGCTTATTCTCTTAATAATATAGATTTAAAAAATATTTTTTCAAATATTTTATTACTTAAAAAATTTAATTTAAAAGTCTCTACAAGTGAAAATAATAAATAATAATATTTCTAATAAATTGACCAGTGTCACGAGAATAAGTCATAAAAAAAAAAAAAAAATTGTCTGGACTTATAAATGTTAAACTACTGTAAAAGCCACTAATATCTATAGCGAGAGAAATAACGGGCCATAATTCACGTCCAGAAGTTCGCTTTGTGCATATATGAGCCAGCCAGCACCGAGAATTAGCTCCAAGAACCCATAAGAAGACTGAATACTAGCAAAAGAGCAATACCAGGTCCATGGACATCAATGGCTGGTGGTTGCTGCTTGCTGCTTACTGTTGCTGGTAGCGGATAGAAAAAGAGGAGTAGGAAAATAAGAGAATGAAACTATATGCGCTCGGGCTAACGACATGTGTTTATGTATATGCAGCAGTAGCTGGATGATAAAAAAGCGGTTGTACGTGCCAACGAACAAGAGAGATCGTAAAGACTCGCCGGCATTTGAATATGAATAAATCGGCGATGGCTGCCAAGTGACTACGGAAGGATAAGGATAAGGATAAGGAGTGTGGTGCTCATTGTGACTCTAGACCAACACTTCAGGACTTTGGACTCTAGAGACTCTCTAGTACTTGGATATTTTTACTCTCAGCTGAGTATGGAGATTCGGTACTTGCCGCTGGTCTAGGGTTGTAAACTCGGTGCTTGCAGGATCAAGGATTCTTCATTTTGCAGCGAGTGTTTTACGCGCGGTGCCTTTATGGATTGTTTAATGGCGCCCGCCTACAAATTAGACGAGCGGTAAATCAGTATCGAGTCGGACCACCTTATGAGAGATCCTCAAGTGAAGCTCGAAAGAGAAAAGAGGAAAGAGAATAGGGTTCTAGACCTGACCACCGGAATGAGGGATATTATTTTATTGACTACTGCTTTTAATATATTACTATTTTATATTCATTATTTATGTTCGAGTATTGATTACTCTACAATTTAAAACTACTTTACTGTTTAATAGCAAAAATTAGTTTTTTTAAGAATTTTCAATGGAAATTTTTTTAGTGATAAATTATTTATGCTTTTATTTTAAATTGAAAATTTTTTATAGATAATTATAAAAATAAGATTAATACTTTGAATTTTTTTGGTAATATTCAAATATTTTTTTCAAGTGTTTGATTTGGAAAATTCATAATTTTAAATTCTAAAAAAAAATTTATTAATTTCAAAAATTAAACAAAATTTTTTCTTTTTTTTAAATCTATATTTTTAAGAGAATAAGCAAAATTTTGAGTCCAGTGTATTTATATGATAATATAGGTTTTTATGGTTAAATTTGATATCGTTGAAAAAGTCTTGACCTGGAGTTGTGCCTTTTCAAGGTTTCATATCATTCTCACCAATAGTCAATTTATGATGATAAGTATTTAGGCTGCATTCGCAAATGCTCTATCTGTAAGATACATAATTAAGAAATGACCTTGCCCGTGTAAAAAAAATCGTCTTAAAATTGTCGTTTGTTTCAGATCTTAAACGTGACACAAACCAAGACTATTTTAAGACTATTTTAAGACGCCAAAAAAAAATTCCAAGACCGGATTTTTGAAATTTGGTTCTCGAATTTGTTATGAAAATAAAAAGATATCACAGAGACAGCTCCGGAAAATGATTATAGAGAGTCTTAAAATAGTCTTGAAATAATCTAAAAATCGTCTTAAAAAAATATTAAAATAGTCTTAAAAAATCTTAAAATAGTCTAAAAATTTTTTTTTTTAATTTTTTGAGACTATTTTTAGATGAGCTAACAGCGACAAAGCCCAGGAACATTAAAAAATGTAGCAGTTAAAAAGTCGTAAATTCGTTCAAAAATTAATTTTCATTACAAATTCGAGAACCAAATTTCAAAAATCTGCTCTCAGAATTTTTTTTTGAGCATCTTCAAAAAGTCTTAAAATAGTCTTGGTTTGTACCACGTTTAAAATCTTAAAAAAACGACAATTTTAAGACGATTTTTTTTTTACACGGATGTTTCTCGTGAACTATTGACATATTTAAAGATATAAGCTCATCTCGATATTACACTGATCATGACCTTTCATTTGAGTACCCACATTAATTTTTCATATATTTATATATAATACATATACATATGTATATGTGAAAAATATATAAAAATGCATGTGGGTACTCAAATGATAGCTCTTGATCAGTGTAACATGGGGATGGGCCTATATCTCTCAAAATTTCAATATTCAAGAAAGTACAGTACAATTTAACAATAGTCAATATTTAATAAAGCAACATTTTATTTATTTATAGTTCACAAGTCACAGCAGTCAAATAATGACTTCAAGTTTGCTAGTTAAAAATAATTGTCATATATATTTTTAAGTGTCAATTTTTTTACAGTTAAATATTTCTTTTAATTATTGAAAAATTCTTAAAGAAATGTTTTTTATCCCATAACTGAAGAAAACATTTCCTTGAACAATAAATCACTGTTTGAAAAATAAAATATCAATCGGATATTTTTTCGATGCATTGAAATGTAAATAAAAAATTTTCGACGGAGTTTCCTCGGCTCACGTCTAAGCAGTACGCGAAAAATACTTTCAATCCACTATAATACACACCGCGGAGAGAGTACGGCACAACTCGAGGTGATGAGGTATCGCTCGAGGCTTCTAATATTTTCATTTCATTTGCAGTTACTACGAGACCGGGTTCAGAGGTCGTGAGACTTCAATGCTAGGGCGCGGCTTTCCTCTTCTTCTTCTTCTTCTTCTTCCTCTTTCTCCTCCTCTTGTTCTTAGTCTTGGGCTTCGGAGAAGCTTCCACGGGATCGAAGACGGCACACTTTTCACCCTTCAATAATGACCCGGGATTCGAGGCACCGTTATGGCTAGGTACTTATTCTCTCTCCTCGACTTCTATTCTCTTCCATCTTATATATATATATATATATATATATATACATATAAATATAAGTATAAATAAATATAATACATCGCCTGAGGCTCGCTACACACTTGTGCGTGTGCTTACGTCTCGACTCATTGCGCCCTCAAACGTATCACATGTATAAATTATTGTAATAGATGTATATGAATTTCTTCCACCCACGTTTACCCGGTAGTCTTAATTACAGAGTATGACTCTACAAAATCGACGATAATTTGTCCACATAAGTGTACTTTTTATTTTACCCATCGTCTTGTTATTTTGCCAATTCGCTTTTTTTAATTTAATCACAATCTTTTGTATAGAAGAATGAATATATATTTTTTAAGATTAGTATAGAAGAAGTGAGAAGTGAGGAAGAATTGTTTTGTACAATTGGTGATTTATTGCAATATTGCGAGTTAGATTATTATATCTGATACTATTATTACGTACGCTGTGTCGACGTTATCTTCTCTCATGTATGCGGGGCGTTGTTGGTATTACGGGAATTCGAACGGAACGTGTGGAATCACAGGTGAAGATATAACACGAATGAAGAAAATCATTCCCGGAATTTCTCAATCGATATAAATTTATTATTATTATTATTATTATTATTATTATCACTATTATTATTTCTGGTATTATTATTAAAAATTTTAAGTTGATAATAAGAATAACTAGCAACCTTGCAGTCACTATATGACTGCCGTGACTTGTGAACTATAAATAAATAAAATTTTGTTTTATTAAATAATGACTTTTGTTAAATTGCATTGTACTTTCTTAAATATTGAAATTTTTAAAGATATAAGCCCATCCTCATGGTACACTGATCAAGAGCTTTCATTTGAGTACCGACATGCATTTTAATATATATTTTTAATATATACATATATATGATATATATAAATATATGAAAAATTGATGTGGGTACTCAAATGAAAGGTTTCGATAAGTGTAACATCGGGATGAGCTTATATTTTTAATAATGTCAATATTGACTTTAGTAAAAAACTATAACTATGTCCTTTTATATGATAAATAATTTCATTTTATGTTGAATATTTTATTGAAAAAAATTTTTGATTGGTATTAAATGAATAAACTAATTAAAAAATAACTAGCAACCTTGCCGTCACTGTGTTACTGCCGAAACTCGTAAACTATAAAAAATTAAAATTTTGTTTTATTAAACAATGACTTTTGTTAAATTGTGCTCTACTTTCTTAAATATTGACGTTCTTAAAGATATAAGCTCATCCAGATGTTACACTCATCAAGAGCTTTCATTTGAGTACCCACATACATTTTGATATATATTTCATATATTCATATATATAAATATGTAAAATATATGAAAAATTGATGTGAGTACTCAAATGAAAGATCTTGATGAGTGTAACATCGGGATGAGCTTATATCTTTAAAAATGTCAATATTTTACAAAACAAAAGGTCATTTCTTAATTATGTATCTGAAGATAGAGCATTTTCGAATGCAGCCTAAATACATATCATATGACTCCGGGACACAAAATTTTTCTTATTCTATTAATAATATAGATAATAATGATATTTTAAAAAGCAATTTATCATTATTATTATTATTAAATTATAAAAAAATAATACGTGTAAAATTAATTACCAATAATTATTGAATAATAATAGAAAGGATGATAATAACAACAGTAACAATGACAACATTGCATAAGAGAATCATTCAATTAGCTGGATCTGAGATGCGTTGATCGCACGTGCGATTTTCCGTGGGTCGTCCTACAGCGAGTTAAAGCCTCAACTCATATGTGTACACATATATTATATCCTATCCCGTGTTACTACATATACAATATACACTCGAAGCGTAGAGTACGGCCCAAGCGGCAAATTGTTATTAACCGGCGTTCGTGCGCGACGAAAGTACGCGGCGGTCCGTCTCAGCTGAGCCGCGGATCGGGCGATCGGTGACGAGCGCGTGCGTCGATAACGTTTTTAAAGGTGCCGCGTTTGCGCCCGCGCACTTTTTAATTTTTTTCGTTTAGTTCCATTCCCTTTACTTCTTTACTTCTTATTTTATATTACATTATATTATATGTTATCCTCCGTATCCGAGTTAAGTACAAGGATAAGCGAAGAAGGACCCTCCGAGGATTTAATTCTCGTGGGCGAAAATACCGTGAAACACTTGCTGGTATAAGTTCCGACTCGAGAAATGAATTTTAAATAAAAATCCAATTTCCATCGGTTATTTCGACACTAATGGGCCTCGACCGGCAATTATAATGCCGCTCCTTTCAATTTGATGCAGAATAGTTTCAACATTTTTTTTTTATCGCAAATCATATTTAATTTTCTCAAAATTTTCTGAAATTTTTTTAAATAAAAATTTTTCCCCAAAAATTTATAAAAAATCATGAAGATTATTGCATGCCTTAAGCGCGAACGCGCGAAGGCATAGCTCTGCTACCGCCAAAAAATTAAAATACCCCGATTTCCTCGGATTAAATCGCCTTTTAAATTGTTTATACATAAAGAAATTATATAAAACACGCTTTGTTGCTAAGAGAAATGATTACTGAACAGTTTAAATATTTTTTTATAATTATTTATAGCCATCAAATAATAAAAAAATACAAAAAAAACCTGATTTCACGGTATATGGTGTCATTTTTTCAAGTTCGCATGGAGGCGTAAACCATATAACTCTTGAGGAATTTCATTTTTTCACTCAATCTTTTTTTTAAACTGTTTATTAGAGTTTTCCGGATAACTGTGGGAAAAAATCGAAGCGCAAAATTTTTTTACATAATTAAAATTAATTTTTTTCGGCTGGCAGTTTGATCCATTTTTTATGTTTTGGTCAGCCATATTAATTTTTTTTCTGAAATATAGGCTGAGTGTATAACTGTACTATAGCCGAGACTATATAGTAGTGTTTAACATATTTTTGTATATTATGAGCGCTTAAGGCATGCTCATTTTGATTTTCCAAACTTTTTATAATTATGAAGTTAAATTAAAGTTACTTAATTTAGGGGAGGGTGGCGAAAAGCGGGTAAGCTAACAAAGAAGGCCTAGAAGTTTTAGTTTTTCTTCGACTTACTAACGAATATTATTCTATCCGACATAGTAGTGATCGAACTTCAATATTGGATAAAAATATTGTCTTAGTTTGGGCCTAGGAATTTTTTATTAGTAAAAAACAAAAACTGTTTAAAAACTCGCTTTGCCCTACCCCTTAGCCCAAAGCAGATAAGCGCTACAAATAGATGAATCTTCTATATATATATAGGAGCTGTTCTATAGATAGATTGACTCATCACGATATCTCTGGAACTATAAGGCCTAGAGACTTGAAATTTGGCAGGAATATTCCTTTCGCCGAGTAGAGGTCAGCTAAGAACGGATTTTACAAAATTCCACCGACAAGAGGGTTTGCGGGGGCGTTAACAATGAAAAATTCTCGTTTTTAAACTATAGCTCCTATCGACTCCAAATTTGGTAGGAATCTTCTGTAAGAGATGTAGAAATAATCTATAAACGAATTCTACGATGTCTCACCTCACAGAGGGTTGCGGGGGTGGGTATTAATAATCAAAGTTTTTAATTTTCAAATTTGTAGGAATTTTCCAAATTTTGTAGGAATTTTCTGTAGGTGATGAAAAAATAATTTATGAACGAATTTTACGATATTCTACCCCAAAGAGGATTGCGGGGGCGTTAATAATGAAAAATTCCCGTTTTTAAACTATAGCTCCTATTGACTCCAAATTTGGTAGGAATATTTTGTAAGAGATGTAGAAAAAGTCTATGGGCAAATTTTATGATAGCTCATCTCACAGGAGTTAGCAAAGGTGGGTGTTAACATTAAAAATTGTTAATCTCCAAGCTATAGCTCCTATAGACTCCAAATTCTCATTTAAAATTTTTTTCTTCGTGTCAATTATTATTCATTTTTGAAAAAAAGCCACGCAAACATTATAATGATTGCACATTATAAACTACAGTGAATATTAGCTGGAATAATTACATTGATAAAAGGTATATGCCAATTCGATGTAATTTGGAACTTGTGAAAGTAAAAATAATACTCTAATTAAATTTCAAGTTTAGATCTAAAAATACAATTCTATAAAATGCCTAGCAAAGCGGGCGGGTAACAGCTAGTCTAATGATAAAACTAATTTTGATAGTAAAATTGTGTATTTAGCTAGCATAAAAAAAAAGATTTTTAGGCGTTGCTATCATTCAAATAATGATCTTATTTTTATTTCGTTAATTTTAAGCGAAATAAGCATTTTTCTATTGAAATTGATAATAAATTTTCAATCGAGAATGTATTTCCGCTTTTTTCTTAGATTTACGTAGTACTTGATAATATTGTATGACAAAACAAATAAAGAATTGGATCAGAGCAGCGCAGGTAGGCACCCACTTTTTCTCAGTACACGTTTTTTTGCTAGACAATTGTAAAATCAAAAATACAAAGGGAACCGTCCGAACTTGTATCGTTTTTTAGAATTAAATGGTACCAAAATAATATGATTTGAACAATATTATCATAAGTGTAATATTGTTCGAATCATCTGATGACACATTCCATTCGTAATTTTAACAAATTTAGCAATTTCTTTATTTTATATTTAGTTACTTTCTGTCAAAACTTTAACACCCAATCAGAACTTTCAAATACTCAGGAGTGTTTCCATGATCACTACAAATGTATACTTTGATATTCGCACTCAATGTCACAATAAAACAGCACCTACCCACTTTGGGCGAGGTACTCGCTTTAGGCTACCTTCCCCTACACACTTAAAAAAAAAAAAAAAAAATTATATTGAATCAAGAGAAAAATTTTAACAAATTTTATTGTCTAATATTAAGATAAAAAATTTTTGAATAAAATTTTTCACAAAAAGAAGAAGTTCTTCAAAATAATTTACTTAATTCAATTATATTTTTTTTTCTGCTTACAGAATGTGTGATCAAAATTAAACAAATTAAATTAAATGTCTGCGCTGCGACATTGAAAAAATAAAATAAAAAGAATTTGGTAGAGCTGAAAGGTCGCGACCTCGGGTGGTTAAAATAATAAAATATTAGCCGCGTGGAGCCATCACAGAAGGAACGAGAAAATATCAATAGGGGCGTCACGATAGACCGGATGGAAGGTTTGTAATACCACCCAGCGAAAAATTAATAAATCCAGCTCTTAAACAAACAAACTCCACCCACGGCTGATCGGATAAGGCTGCCATTGATTTATTAATTTAGAGCTGCCCATATTCTAAGAGCGTCTTCTCGGTTTTTTCCCTCTGGTCCGTACTCTGAAAGTCAAAGCTCGGGTCCCATCTCGGTCTCCCGGGCCCGGTAGAGCGCAGCACCGTGAATGCACCTCAGCGGAGTTAAGGGATCGTTTTACTCTTTATCCATAGTGGTATCGGTAATTATAGCCCTCGTCACGTTTGCTTACCTTCATTACTGAATTATCGTCCGCCGGGACGCAAACAATGCCGGTCAAATATTTTTCCTTCCTCCTCTTGCCCTCTTGTCCCTCCTCACTCCTCTTGCAGCGCACACTGCTCTTCTTTTCTAAATAAAAAATGTCTAGTTATCTGATGAGCCACAGGCCACTTAATTTAACATCGAGTCACGCGTCTGTCATAAAAAAAATTAATTCCCCAATGCTCGGCCCAACAAAAATTAAAACTACCGCCGATTTTCGTAATCCCTCGATTTATTTATTTAAAAATTTACTTTACGAGGTTTTTACTTTTTTTTTGGGAACTGTTTTTTACGGTACTGCCGTTCGGAGCACACCACTTGGTACATACTTTGTTCGAAGTGTAATATAGTGTATACAAGCCCGAGAAAGATGGTATTATGCTCGCCTCGTTGCGTCGGCGTATAATTTATGCCGTGGCTTCGCGCCCGCCCTGTTCGCCCTAAAAATTATTTATTTGATTGAGGCTTTCGCTTCGAGGAACGAGAATAAGGATAAAATAAAGGTTACATTTACAGTATGCACCTTCCAGTATAATATAAGTAGTGGAGAATAACCCTCTGCGTTTGCCCGAGAGAACTCATTTTTCTTCTCAGCTTCGCCCAATCACTTCTGAGTTAATACACTTCATTTTTTAAATCTCTCAGCTTATTTTTTTAAATTAATTCTTCATTTGTAATTGCTGCTCAATCTAACACCTTTTTTTTGTTTTTTTTTTTTTAAAGTAATTTTTTATTATTCAAATTACTAAGTCCCAGATAATTTTAATAATAATAATAGTAAATTTTCTTTATTAAGTTTTTATGATTGAGGATAAAATTCCCTTTGAAATGACTACCCACAAGCCGATATTAAAAAATTATAAAAATTTCCTACTCATATGTGACGTTACACATGTGATATGTGACCTTAGCTTCACATATGACTAAAAGTGCATGTGGGTACTCATTTTTCAGGAAACTTTGCGTAGAATTGAAAAAAATATATGACAAATCATAAAAAAAATTTGAATAAGAAATATTAAAAAAAAAAAAAAAAAAAAAAGAACAAAAGCTTGAAGATAAAATTAAAATGTAATAAATAATTAATAACAGAAAAAATAATTAACCTGAACGGTTTGGGTAATCGGTAATCTACCACTCCCCCAATAAACCATCTCGGATACTTTAGGAGTCTACTTGCTCAATGAGAATTTATTTAATAAAACAAACGTAAGTTATTTAGCATTGTTGTCCGCCCTTTCCGTTAAATAATTTAACCCTTGGTTTTTTTAGGCAACCCTATCCCGATCCCAGATCGGTTTAATCGCCTCCATTATCAAAAAATGTATTAAGTATAAGCGGGATTATGTATACTATACGTTAGACAAACAAATACACAGCCTAGCCCGAGAACGGACTGAGAACTAACTTAGAGCACCGATAGATAGAGCGAGCTCTCGGGTTCATCCGATAACCCGCGCACGAGTTTCAAAACTATAATTATAATAATTAAGCGATGCATCGATAATTAATCAGAAGGCTAATTGCGAATTACGACTCGGCTAGACAATGCTCGGTATTGTTAGAGCAAACGAGCCGAGATATCGAAAAAATTTCGATAATTATTAGAGCCAAGTGTGGGAAGTCTCGGTCGTAATTGCGAGAAAGTCCTCGAATATTTTATTTTTTATTTCTTATAATTATATTTGCTCACTTATTTTTTGCTGGACGTGTAGTTTGTTTAAGTAGCGACATGTGTGCTGGGTAGTCACGAGATATTTTCTGTTATCCGGAGAATAATTACCTTTGCGTATTTAAAACGCGTGTCCTCACGTCAATCGTCACTTCTGAGAGCTCGATTGTGAGGCTATAAGCTGGTACACGGTAGTTATCACCGTAACGAATCTCGTATGTCCTCACTTCTCCAACCTCCTCATATACTATTTTATTTTTTAACCTTTTTTACTTTATTGCCTCTTTAGAGCTAAACTTTTATGCTTTCTATGGGCAATTAATGTTCCTTTTTTTTTTTTTTTAGATATATCTTTTGTAATTTTATTTTATTTTTATCGATAAATTGTTGCAAATACAGAATATTTTTATTTATTTAATTTTAAAACTGGAAATAAAATTTTTAAAAGCGATTAAAAAAAATAAAATTAATTTTTGAACCAAGAAAATAATTTAAAAAAATTTTTTAATTAATAAAATTTATTTAAATAAAGAAAGAAAAATTTTTTAAGGAAATTCTACACAAAAAAATATTAATTTTTATTTGATAAAAAAAATTAAACATTTTAATTTTATTAAAAAATTTTCTTGGTCCAATAAAAATTTTATCCAAGAAAATTGAACATTTAATAAATCTCATTAAATATTAACAAATCCTTCTATCAGGTCTTGTCTCTCCTGACTACGAGTCTCAGTCAAGTGGAGTGTATAACGACTGGACAAGAGTGAGAAGCTAAATTGACAAGAGCCGAGAGAGTGGAAAAAGATTAAAGGAGTATATTAATATTAAGGTAAAGGTATAACTTGACTCTTCTACATCACACATGATGTTATTTAACTAACATATTTTTTATCCTTAGCTGGTCTTTAGACCCATTCCGTGTAGAGTGTTCTGTAACCCACATGAAATGGGCGTTAAAAGACCCACTGGGTACTGGTGCAAGTCATCAGTGTGTTACCATATCGTGAGAAAGATAAACATTTGGTAACTAAACGTCAAGGCGGACACGTGACTCTCTTCTGGTACTCCAGAGAAATCTTTACAACTCAACTCTTCTTTCTCTTTCTCTTTTTTTTTTTTTTTATTTAATTTACATGCAAACTAATAAATTTAATTTAAATATTTTATTAGAAAAAACTATACAATTAGGAAGCTCAAGTGAGCTGTAGACTGTACAAAAACCGTCAGCTGTTCGCTGATAAGATATTAAATCACCGGCTAAATATTAGTGATTTGCACATCGTTTCTCAAATCAGGCTTGATTGGCGGTGGCAGGCCTCGTCTTCTCAACGTGTTTTTGTAAACGTCATTTCTTGCGAAGTAATTTTTGGCTCGGCCAACTCGCCTGAATTTTTTGAACTGCGCCAGTATGTATCCTCGGCGCAGCAAAAAGTCCTCGGCTTTGCTTTGGTCACCTATAAAATTTTTTATCCGTGAATTTATTTAAAAAAAAATTTTTTTTTAATCTGTTAAATTTTGTGAAAAAAAGTGTTAGAAAAAAATTTGTGATATTTTAAATGAATTTTTTATTAAATAATTATCAATTATCATTTATTAATTAAATAGAGAGTAAATCAATAAAAAAAAAAATTAATAATAGAAATTGAAAATTTTCACAAAAGTATTGATAAAAATAACTTTAATTTATCACGATCGTAAGTATAATAATTACACAAGTTTATTTATTTAAATGTCTTTTTATAGCGGCCGTTAAACGTTTTAATAATTGTCCAATAAATTTAATTATAACTTTGACCCCGGATACCAATTATAATTATTAATTATTTTTATACTTTTTAATTATAATGATGTAAATTAAACATTTCCGTGTTTGATTAAAAAAAAAAAAAAAATTTTTTTTTTTAATTTACTTACGTTTAAATCTCTCGTTGTTCAAAATATATTCAGTCAAAGTATTGACCCACAATAAAGTGTAATAATTAAAGGGCAAATTCATCATCTCCTCTTCCCTCAAAGCTTCTATTGATAAAAAATTGCACGTGCAAACAAACAAAAAAATCGAGGCGACTTTGAGATTCATTTTATAATTATAATTTACATCAACTATCGACACTCTGAATTGACTAACGAATCTGAAGAGCCGCCCGGTACTTTTATTGTAAGCCCATTAACATTAATGGTCGATCGATAAGATAAAAACAGTTAAGTTATTGTATTGTTTCGAAAATGATCCATAAATCAATTTATTGTAGTAATAAATAACTGACTGGTGGTAGTCGTATTTGCTCAATTTATCTACAGATGCTTAATTCTTAGTACTTATTAATTATTACACATCGAACGGATTCGGCAACAGGAATTTTAATTATTTTTTGGATGTTGGGTTGAATAGCGATTTGACTTGTACGTCAGACTGAAATTATTCAAACAAAAATCAACTTTTAACGTATCTGTTTCTGTTTATTTTTAATTCAATTCGTTGTTTGCTCACTTTTGAGTAACATATGTTTCACGTTACAATTGACATAATTGCTCGTTTTATTAAATTTATTATTAAATAATTAAATCGATAAATGCATTCAGTCTTTTTATTTTGTAACATGATTTTAGATGGCCAGAATGTTATCATTTATTTTTTTTTACTATCATCAATTACTATTTATTATAATATTACTCATTGATCTCTAATTAGATTAAATATCTCCTTGAGTCATTTACTTAGAAATATTTTTATCACCGGAAAATTTTATCGTAGAATTTTTATAACATTTTTTGATAAAAATAATTAATATTTTTTATTAGAAATAATTAATGTTTTTAATTGGAAACAATTAATACTTTTTATTGCAAGTAATTAATATTTTTAATATTTCTTTTGGTTAAAAATAATTTTTTGTACATACGAAAGTTTTAAAGTTTATAAACATAGAAAAAAAATTATGAATTAAATAATAAACAAATATTATGAATTTTTACAAAATGACAACACTTCTGTGCTCATAAATTTTCATGAAATTTTTATAATGTAAATTCGTATCTATGTTTACTTTTTATACACATGTTAGATTTAATTTTTACTACTTGTGCTACTCGCAGATATTATTTTATTGTAATAAGTAATAAATTAAGTCAATATCATTATTATTCGCACCTTTTACGTTATTCGCATTGTCGAATTACTCAATATTAAATTTTATTATTGAAATTAAGAAATAATTTACTGTTTTAGAAGTCTCATAGGTGTTAGCAAAATTTACTTGATTAAAAAAAAGAAAAAATTTTGATAGAAAAAAATTATTCTTTAAAATTCTATTATAATTAAATTTAATTGATTATGATTGAATAAAAATTTGGCTTATTAATTTTTTTGTTCTTTTCAGTAGAGATATTAATAGTTGGGGTAGTTTTTAAATAAAATTGAAAATAATTAGTGCAATGGCAGGATCAAATCCGAATAATTCAATGAAAAATGTGGTGCAGCAAATTTATAGATCCAACAAATGATTTAAAACTCCTCCAAAAAATATATAAATCTTTGAAAATTCTTAAATTTTTGTGACAATTTTTTTTTTAAATGGTAATATGAAAAATAAATAAGTATTATCAAAAACTTGTTAATTTAATATTTAATCTATTTTACAATTTTTAATTACTTATTTTTTTTTTATTTATCCATATAATTTTTCAATAATGATTAATAAAAGATTGAATCGATAGAATAATAAAATTTTTGTTGTTAAATATAAAATATTTAATAATTAAATCGTTTTGTCTGATAAGAGGGCGCCGTAAGAAAAATGTTGGTTAGCGATTCTAGCCAACTAACAGATCGCTCCAGTAGCCCTTCAGTAGTGCTCTTGTAGGAATACACATTGCTACAGTAAGAACCTACGAGTAGGTAAGGGAGGAGGGGGTCAATTGAGCCAAAAAAAGTTTAGCAATTTTTTTATAATTAAATTAAAACTAAATATTAACTTTTTTTCTTTTAGAAAGGTAGTTTGTTAAGTCTACTATCATTATCAATTCATAAATTAGACAATAAATAATGAGAATTTTTTTAAATTATTAATTTACGCAAATGCGTCAAATGGCTCAATTGACCCCCGCTCGGGAGCAATTGAGCCACTGCTTGGGGTCAATTGAACCATCAATATTTTAAGTATGAAATCGAACTTTCAATAAATAATATATTAATTATTATTATTGGACATTTTCAATGAACAATTCACACTTTATATAATACTCAAAAAGTGTAAATTTTATTAAATAATTTCTTACCAGCCGAAAAAAAATTTTGCATACCTAAAAATACAAAAGTCTCAATTTTTCAAAATTTATTGATTGTAATGATTTCAAATTTTGATCATGTATGAGTTAGACACATTAGAATTTAATTCTAAGAGGATAGAGCATTTTTTCAATTTTTTAAGTCGAGTGGCTCAATTGCCCCGTGGCTCAATTGACCCCCTTCTCCCCTATCTAATAGATGAATTCAGTAACAATATTTTTTTTTTTCGTGTAGAAAACTTTTTCGTAAATTATTTTATCACAATTTAATTGCCATAAAAATTCAAAAATAATTAAAAATTCCTCAGTAATTTTTTGTTTTGGTTCAAATAAATTTGACTTGGTAAAAAAATTTTTATTCCAGACAAATTACTAAAATTCTTTATTTTCTTTAATTTAATTTTCTAAATTAACGTTTCTATCAATTAAAAATAATTTAAAAATCTAAAAAAAAAATTTTTAAATTCAAAAAACTGTAAATAAAACATTCTAAAGTTGCCGGAGGTTTGACGTTAAAAGTTTTAAGGATTTCATCGGCACTAGACTGACCGGGTGGTTTAAACTTTTACAATAATTTATTGTTACTATTAAAGTATAACTGAGGAACTTCGTGGTGGGTATAGTACGAGTCTGGAGTAGAAGTAAAGGCGTTATACTCGAATACATATAATCCATTTCTGTATGGGTGCATATCACCCGTCCGATGTGATTTACAATACCCATAGAGTTATGACGACGTGTTCGCTCTATACTATTCTCGTTCTCATCCCCATGTAAGAACTTTTGTTAGCACAGTAAATTCTTGAGAGTAAAAATTCATTTATAGCAACAAAAAAAAAAGGCAATAATTATGCTTTGAGGTAAATAACTATCTATTATTAAAATAAAATCAAAGCTATGCATAGATATGAGTACAAATATGTATTGTTGTTACTGGCGGTATCTCGAAAACCTTGAGAAGCTTCTTCTTCATACGATAGCGTCGAGGTGTGTGGTCGTTAAATTATTATACAGAACGGATAAAAAGAACCTGATATTGTCGTTAAATGACATTTCGAGACTGTTAAATGTCCTGACGGCGCCTTTCGTAGCATATTACGCTCAGTATTATCCTTCTCTTTAGTACTACATACTTTAATACTCGTATATAAAATGTATATTTACTACTTATGCATTACACATCCATATATTCCCATGTATTTATTTATTTTATGGAATTTTATCTACAACACTAATTTTATTTCCGCACTTACCAGTCAAGATCAACTATATCAATTAAATAATTATTGACCGTTCCGAGAAAACTCCCCGACATTTATTGCCAAGAGTAATTTATAATAATAATTTTAAATGGATTTTTAGCACCTTTTTCGAAGGAGGGAAGGGGACTGAAAAATATAAGTAAAACTAATCACTGTCCACTTGTCGTCAAGTGTCAAGCTTGTCGAATAAGAACTTGCGCAAGCTCGCCCACGTACCAAGCAAGGTGGTCCTTGGGATCCTCCGGACACTTTTATGCCCCCGCGAGCGATGACACCGGCTTCCAGCGTGGGCGTCTCGTGTCATGGGAAACCATCCGCTGCGTATGTACTGATAGTAATAGTAATAGTGTAATGGGTATATACACAACATATGAGTTACACACAGTCATATTTGTTGGATATTATATATTACATCGATGAGTATTTTCAATTGGCCTCACTCACCTGCCTCTTGCCCAGCTGACCCCGTCTGGCTTTTGACTTTGATGGTTAATATAATCACAATCATTCGGAAAATTTTTAATCATTTTATGTTAGATTGAATTATTATTTGCCAGTTAATTTGTTTCAATAAAATTGAAGAAATATTTAATTTATTTAATATATTTAATCATACACGCACACAAAAAATAAATTTCTTGCGCCAAGAAAATTTTAAGGAAAAAAAAAATTATTTTGGAGCAAGAAGAAATTTTCTTGGCTCAAGAAATTTATTTTGTCTCAAGAAACTTTGACTTCATTCAAGAAATTTTCAATTTTCCTTTATATTTTCTTGAGCCAAGAAAATTCACACTCCAGTCAAGAATTTTTTTTTTCAGTGCGGAAAAAACAAGATGACACTGGATATCATCCCAGATTATACTCAGTGATATCTGTAGTGAAAAAAATTTCAGATAGTAGCTAGTATAATCCAGATTATACTGAGTGATATCTAGATTGTGCTCATTATAATCTCTCATTACACTCAGTAATATCTCTGATTATACTGGATATAATCCGTGATAGTATTCTGTATAATTTGGATTATACTCTGTAGAATCTTGGATTGTACCCAGTGATATTTCCAGCATTTTTTTTCTAACGTCTGCGCACTTAATATTATTATACCTATTATGTATTTTAGATATTAGGATAGTAAAATATTGTTTTAAATACTATCTGAAATTTTTTTTCACCAAAAATATCACTGAGTATAATCTGGGATGATATCCAGTGTCATATTGATGTTTCCCTGTAAACGAAAAGAAAAATTTATTTGATTTGAAAAAATAAAAATGACTTGGAGAAATTTTTTTGATTTAAATCACGCAGAAAAATTATTAAATAAAATACAATTTAATTGAACTAAAAATAATTTGGTGGCTTAAAAAATTTTTTTTTACTCAAATTTATTTTTATTATCATTCTTTTGTCAGTTAAATTAATGGAATAAAAAATAATTGTCTAGATAATTTAGTGAAAATTTATTTTGACATTTTCAAAAATTTATTTAGCGAAAAAAAAATATAAATTATTAGTAATAAATAAATCATTGATACTTTGAATACGTCAAAAAAATATTGACCGATTGGATAATGACATAAACGCGTAACCCTAAATTGAATCTCGGGTAATAAATAAACTAATAAAAATAAAAATAAAAATAAAAAAACTGTAAAGTATAAGCTGGAGAAGTATCGGGCGAAAACGAAAAGCGAGTAGCTTTTGATGTTGGATTGATTGATCGCTCGGAAAAACTGGATTGCCAGTAATAAATACATCGAGGAGGACGGTTTTATTTTATTGATATCCTGGTAGCAGTCTGCTTTCGTTTGTTCTTTCTTCAGGTTGAGTTTGTTGTTTGCTGGTGTGTAGACTCGCTAATAATTTATCTGGGAAGCGAGGGCGCCGGATGTCACTTCTTGCTTGTCTAAAACTCTGATCGAAGTTGAGGTAGGAGAAACAGAACCATAAGAGATGGGACTCTACTCAGCTGGGGACTCTTTGCTGTGCCGGGTAATTCGGAATCGCCGATGTTTTCTGGCACGTCGAATAATCGCGCTGTGTGGTCTTTGTGTCAAAATGTGTCAAAACTCGAGTTTAAGCTCCTACTAACGATTGTTTCCCTCTCCTGTGAATCGCTTGATTCCTATCAAAAACTCGATCATCCACTGACTCGAATTAATCAACATTATTTATCGAGATCAGGTTATTCCGCTAATGTGAGAAAATCTTCCCGGATTATGTTAATTTCAGGACTATAAATTACTAAAGTTTAATCTCAAAAAATCAGAGTCGGAATGCAGCCGCTCCAATTGGGTATTTAAAATAGTTTTTATTTCCAAACCGGCATTCTCGACACTTTTTAGTGCCCGTATATCACAAGCCACCAGATATAGAAGGAGACTAAACTGAATAGATAGACGATGGCTCCAAATAAATTTTTTATTTCACAATTGGACGTGATGAGAAAAGTTTGCCGCTGAGATATAGGACTTTTATTTTTTTTTTTTTTATTTATTGCCAGTCGAATAATTGTTTGATTTAAATAATCGATTATATTTAATTCAGAAATTATTAACATTTATTATTTAGTCTAAATAATTTTATTTTTCATAATAATAATAATAATAATAATAATAATAATAATAATAATAATAATAATAATAATAATAATAATAATAATTTATTCCAGTTTAGCATTGTTGCTATTTTCATTTTCATACATTTTTGATACATTTAATATTAAACTTTAAATAATTAACAAAAATAATTTTTTTAACAGATTTATAATGAGAGTTTTAAACAAAATCGCACGACTTGATATATTTTTTTAGAGCCCGTTAGAAACTATCTAAAGTTTTCTTATTTTTGATTTGTCCTGGTAGGTGATTAAACCATTGAAAACCCTAGTATGTAATCGATTTCTCGGCTGTATGAGTTCTTGTATGATTTATTATTAATTTCGATCTATTTCTTGTTCGATAATTATATTTATCACTTACTTTTAATATTTTATTTTGTAAATAATTTGGTGTTAGATTATTTAACATTTTAAAAATCATATTTCAATCTTTGCCTGATCGACATCCATTTCAGCGTTTCCAACATTAATTTAATGCGTGTGTATTTGTTTACAAGTGTGAGCACTACTGTAGGGCTACTGGAGCGATCTGTTACACAGTAAAAAATTTTGCGTCATTTTTAACACAAAAATATGTGTCAAAAAAAATTTAACATAAATGTTTTATGTTAAAAAAACAACAAATTTTTGTGTTAAATGTTACATAAACTTATATCAAAATAATCCATGGTTCATCCGAAGATTTTTGACACTTGTAATTGTCGAAAATTTACACAATAAAATGTTAAGAAGTGATCTCTCTAGATTGACGTAACGATAATGCTTAACTTCAATTATTTTCAATGAAAAACATTCAAGTTATCAAATATCTGAAACTTTTGTATCAATAAAGGAATTAATTGATAATTCGTTAAAATAAACATTGTAGCTACACGACATTTTTTTACGGTTTTATTATAAAATAGTAAAATAATTATTTACATGAAATAATCAATTAAAATAACAAATTCTTTTTCGTAAGTTTCATAAATTTTCTAGATAGATATCTGGCAATTTCAATATCATCTAAACAATATTGTAAAATAATTATATTAATTAAAAAACTGTTATATATTTTGAAGAAAGTAAACGTTCAACAAAAAATATATAGGCTTTGGAGGTTAATTATTTTTATTAAAAACATTTCACACTAAATTAAATTGACATTTACGGTTGATACACTCAAATCACTTTCTACCAATAAAACATTAAATTTAACAATTACTTGAGTATTTTTAAAATACACTTTTAACAAAAATAAAAATTTTGTAAAACAAAATTTTTCGATGTTTATATGAGAGATGTGGAATGTACAAGATGGCAGCGTTTATCTCGCCTAAAAAAGTAGAGAACAGTTTCTGACACATGTTTATGTAAAATCAACACAACTTAAATGTTGATTTTATAATGACATTTTCGAAATGTTACTTTTTTGTATGACGAAAAATTTTTTACTGTGTAACCTTCATATAATTCCAGATTCATTAAAGATTTTAACTATGCTGTTTATATAAATTGTAAATAATAATAATAATAATTATAACAATAGAGGCGCACAGTAGCCTATCGGATCCGGCCCTTGTTTACCAAAGCAATGGACCGGGTTCGAGTCCGGCGTACACCAATGAATATTTTCAATATTTAAGTATATTATTCTGCTCAGCCCAAAAAATAAAACGAGTTCCAATCTCAAAAGTTTACCCCCTACCGTAGTCGCCTTTAAACAATTAAAAAAAAAATAATAATAATAATAATATCTTGCATTAAAAAATGTATTATTATTATTGTATTTAAAAAAACTTTTATTATTGTTATTATTACCATTGTAAATAAAATTTGTAGGGTTTCCTAAAAACCCATGTGGATAGATGAAGCCCGCGATTGGATGAGCTGATTAAAATCACGGATCAATGTAAATGATTTTCTTAGGTATGGGAAAGGCGTTTGCACAATGCCCATGGTTCTCTCCTTCATTTTTATTAACGTGTTTCTTTAAATTTTTTTTCACTTTCACGAGACAGAGATGCACGTACAGAGGTGCTGAATCTATCCCCACACATATATACACACTTAACATTTATCCATGCACGCATAGCAGCAGAGCCTCATACTCATCCGCTGGTTCTAGGAAACATTTGATTTATTTACCGATAGTAAATTTTTTTCTTTTACCGATGACTAGAGTTCACCGTTGATTATCCTTGCGCACCATCTGTCCAATGTACACTTGTATATACACATATATATATAAATGTGAATAATATACAGCAGTGATCCAAGTTATATACAAGTAATTTCACATAATTTCATCGGCGTACAAAGTTAAATAATTATCCAAGCAAACAACGAAAGATATTCTCGATATAATCGAACGACGTCGTCGTTTTACGTGACGCATTAATATATTTTCGCCAAGTTGTTATTTTCACATATTATCATTTCTCTTTCTCCCTCACCCGAGTAATATATAAGCTCATATTCAGCCTTAGAATATTATTTTAAAAATAACGAGATAAATATATCGGAGAAACTGCTACGCAAAACTAATTAATATAAAACGTCATACGGAGAAAATTGTTTAAACAACCTCCAACGTCTTAACATTTAACATTTTACATTTGATTCCTTCTTTTTTTTACTCTCAATTTTACACTCCAGCACACTGATAGAAGGATTTAGTACGGAGTAATAAACTGATTTAGTAACAAAATTTTTAGTCATTTATTTGAAAGAAAAAAATATTTTTTACCCATCAATAAATAATAAATCAATTATTTTTTTTATTCTAAATAAATTATGTTAATATAAACAAAGCCTTATTATATTGAAATAAATATTTGTTTCCAATAAATAATATTTAGAAGTAGTTACTAAATATTTTTTTGGTAAGCATTGTCGATAGATGGCTATGGTTTAATTTCAATGTGATATATAACCTATTCACTGACTCAGATTGTTTTATTCAGCTTGATTTTAGGAAATTTATCAAACCTTCGAAAACACACATACTCCCAAATGGCTTATGTCGTTTCTCAGTGAAGTTTAGTTTTAATTTTTCAATTTGTGTATTATTGATATGTTAAAAACTTTTTTCATTTTTAATTTTATAAATGTTTCAAATGAGAATTATAATTTAATGAGATTCTTTTCTTCATACACTGAAAAAAAAATTAACTTAAATCAAGAGAATAATTCTTGATCCAAGAAAATATATTTATAATTTGAAGAGTTTCATTGTCTTGAATCGAGACGAAAAATTCTTAAATTAAATAAAATTTTCTTAAACCAAAAAAAATTTCTTACAAAGAAAAAAAGGTTCACTTGAGCCAAGAAAATATATTTCTTTCTAATTGTTTTCTTGAGCGAAGAAAAAAATTTTTTTGACATAAGAAATTTCACTTATTCCAACAAAATTAATTCTCTTGCTTTAATAAATATTTATCTTAATCCAAGAAAATTTATTTAAGTCAAGAAAATCGTCTTGTTTTGTCTTGAGAAAATTTTTCTCTTGCTCCAAAAAATTAAATATCTCGATGGAAGTAAATTTTCATTAATATTTTTATTGATTAACATATCAAATGGGAAGATCAAATAATATTGAATCATTTTTTTTTTCATTCAATATGTATAATTGCACGCTAAAGTAATATAAAAAGGGTATCAAAAATTCAAGAGAAAAATTTTCTCAAGGTGAAAAAATTTTTTTCTCAGCTGAAGTAGGTGGCGCTGCTTCCCTAAAGTATCTAAAAATCTTGATCAAATATAAAAATTTATTGTATCAAGTATTTATGATAATTTGAATTAAGAAAAAATGACTTGCATTTGATATTTTTGATAAATTTTTTTTTGGAAAGTACATCAAAAAACAAACCATCAAAAAAAAAAAAACAAGTTGAATATCACAATTTTTTAAAAAACTTTTGAATTTTATTGAAAATTTGTTAAAATTGTAATGATTAATTTTTTTTTAAATTGTTAATTTTTTTATGTAGTTAAAAAAAAATATATCCAAATTTTCCTAAAAAATTTTGTTCAAAAAAATGAAAATTAAAATGGTGGACTCCACTTGTAAATAATTACCATTGACAACCAAGAATAGAATTTCAAGAAAAATTTTTACTTCGGCCAACACAATTTCGGTCTTCTTTTAGGCACCCGAAAATTTTCTTGAGCCAAGAATTTTGTTCTCCAGTCAATAAATTTTTCTTTCTATGTAATACAAATCTTTCAATTGCTTTCAAAATTTATTTATTTATTAATAATTATTTTCAATTGATATAAATAAAATAAAAAATAAAAAGACATTAAAGAAAAGATCACTGCATACATAAACCCGACAAGTAAAATTTTTTTCCTGTGTAAACCTTATATTTTTATTTAAAATGATTTATTTTGAGTAAAAAAAGTTAAGCTGTACGTTTAAATTAGTTAAAAAATTAATTTCTTTAATACCAATTAACGATTTATTGAGTAGAAATAAATAATTTGTTAAATACTACTAAATATTTATTTGGTCGAAATAAATGGGTTTTAATAAATGAATTAGCATCTATTATTAAATTTTATTAAATAGAACTAAATCCTCCTATCAGTCGATCAATTTTTATTCTGTCGTTAATTTATCGACTTTAATGGATAACCATTTGAAAATGAAGGAAAAAATAATTATTTATCTGCGAAAAGAAAGCCTCTAAAATAGAATTCCTCGAGCTCGTTATCTTATTGGAGACTAACGAGATCAAAGTGCGTTATTTATTTGAGCAGTGAGTAGTTAGCAAACCGGAGAAGCTGTGTGTGTGTGTGTTTGCAAAGCACGGAGCTGGTACGTGTACCGAGGAGCACCGGTGCTCTTAAATTCATGTGGTGTGAGGGAAATTTTATTGAGGATTTTTACGGGAAAGTTGAACGAGTCAATCGTTAATGGGTTCCCATGGATAGCGACTGACGCAGAGATCCTCGAATGCTTTAAAAGATTTAAAATTCTTTTTTTTGTTGTCTTATTCATTTGCTTATACTGAGGACTGAATACTGGATGTCGTTTCACGTCTCGCTCCTTCTCGAGAGCCGAGCAGGACGTCCCGCAGGATTTATCTCCCGTGTCAGAGATATATCCGGGAATAAATCCAAGTCGACGGGATTCGCGCGTGCTCCACAATGGATATACCTCGTTAGTTGCTTTCAATCTATTTTGGATCACTTCAGGGTCTTTCAATTGATTGAAATATACATGTATATATGCTTAGTCCTCTTCTTTTGAAACAATTTAAGTTTAGTAGTAAGAAAAAAAAATTTGAAATGAAAAAATCATTTTTTAATCGAATTAATTTTTTTATTTAATCTAATTCAATTAATAATTCATTTACATTCATAATTTAATTAATAAATTTATAAAAAATTAAACTAACTAATAAATGAAAATAATTACAAATTTTTTTTAATCAAAATATATTAAGTAATTTTTTTATTTTTATAAATTTTGATAAGAAAAATAAAAAAAAAATGATAAGCTTTATTATGAATGAAAACAAATTAAATGAAGTGGAAAAATTTAAGTAAATTATTGCAATAAAAATTAAACAGATTGCTAAAAAAATTATTGATATTCAGTTACTTACAATGCAAGATATTAATTATTAACTTGTTACTAAAATTGCTAAGAAAATTGAAAATTTTCAAAAATCAGTAAGTTATTGTTTTTATGCCGCTTTCCGAAAATCGAGTTTTCATCAGATCTTGACGTTTTGAGGTCCTAGGGAGCTTCCCTGACTATTCACGCGATGGTGTCTGTATGTCTGTATCCGAACAAAAACAGTTTCACTGTAAAAAAATCGCGCCAAGTCCACGTTCATAAGATTATTAAGAAAAAAAAAATTTTATTTCTTTACAAAAAAATATAAAATGAAAAATTAAAAAATCCAAGTAACCGATATGGTTGCATATGATTTTCGGTAATTAAAAAAAACTTTTTTGTAAATTTAAAAATTAAAAGAAACAATTTTGAAACGTATTTAGTGTGCGTGGTTACGAAATATTTTATTTTTTTGAAATTCCTAAAATCTATCTACTAGGACTTTTAAAAAAAATTGAAGTACACAATGAAGCACACCAAGTACGTTCCAAAATTGTTTCTTTTAATTCAAATTAATAAAAAACAAATTTTCATAAAAAGTTGACATTTAAAAATTAAAATTGAATAAATAATAATAATAATAATAATAATAATAATAATAATAATAATAACCTCAGAAAAGGTTTTTTTTTCAAAATTTGGATTTTTAAAAAATAAATTATTATTTTCTAAATTCAGCTTGGTTCACATATTTTCACTACAAAAAGTTTTAAAATGTATAAGAATCGTAGGTATTTGTTTAGTTTCACGATGTTAAAAGTAAACAATAGTTGTCGCAATTTAAATGTTAACTTAAATTTTGCTCTGGTACAAAATCATCAATAAAATTCATTCACTTGGTCTATCAATTTTTGGTGATTTTTTTCGCATTTTATGGATAAAAGTAAACAAGTTAAAAAAAAATCTTCGAAAATATTAATTTTTTTATATTTAAAAAAATGTTTTTTTCAATCCAACAATTGAAGTTTTGTATGTTTTTTTATTATTCTAAAATTGAAAATTTTCAGAACTGTTTTTTCTCCAAAAATTAAAATTTTTCAAAAAATTTTTGCATTTTAGATTTACTCCAATAAAGAAAAACATTTTATAAGTAGAAAAAAAATTTTTCAACAACATTAATTTTTTGATATTTTTCGGCTCAAATTGTATTCAAAATCTAAGTTTGGCCAAGCTCTTTCAAATGGCGTCACCCGCGATGAAATTGGTCAAACCGTTCAACACACACACATACACACACCACCGTAAAAACCATCAGGGAAGCTTTCTAGGACCTCAAAACGTCAAGATCTGATGAAAACTCGATTTTCAAAAAACGGGGTAAAACCAATATCTTCCCGATTTTTTAAAATTTTCAATTATCTTAGAGGTAAGTTAGAAATAAATTTAGATATTTTTAGTGTCATTTAAGAACCGTTAGATTTTGAGGAATCTTGAAAAAACTACAAAAAATTTTTTTTCAAAACAAGTTTTTTTTGAATAACTTTTAAACGGCTGTATCGATCAATTCTAAAAACTAATCAGCTCTTAACATCGAAAAACAACGTCGATCGCCACCAAGCCGGTCAAAATCGGTTTATTCGTTCGTGAGTTATCGTTGACGAAAGAAATCGAATAAAAGCGTTTTTTTTTTAATTACACTGAAACTTCCGGTCTTATCAATTTGTGTTTAAAAATGTATCATAGAATTTGAAAAACTGCGTCAAATGCCGCCAATTCATTCACTCATAAGTTATTGCGGTTTGAAAATTCAAAAAATAGTATTTTATTAAACTTCTATCAGACTTTTGAGCTCGGATAGCTCAAAATTATATTTTTGAGCTCTTCCAGTTCAAAAACGTAATAAGAGCAATTTTGAGCGCTTAATTACGAAAGTAGCGAGAAATTACAGGGATGGCCTTCAGGGTCAACCGTTTTCCTAATTTTTACCAGAAAAATAATAATTAATTTTAGTCTAGTTGCTAAATTGAATGTTGTTAAGTATCAATATCTTAACTCTCCGTGTAACTAGTTCGCGCGAATAATTAGTTCTTGCGTGTGAGATAATTTTATACTTGAAATAAAAATTCGACTTGCATGTTGGAATTAATTTTGAGAATAAAATTGAGACGGAGTAAAAAAAGTATCTGAACCAGATAATCAGAAAATAAGTAAATCGAAATAATGAATTCTTGATTCGAAACAATCGAATACCTTAAAGAAGTTGAGTGCTGATTTGTTGTAACATTGGGTTTATAATTCAGTCTGTTGACTCTTGAATGGAACTCGGTTTCTTGTAACTGCCGCGATACATTGCAAGACTACCGAGAAAATAAATAGTGTATTTATTTCTGTTTCACTTCTCTTTGTCTAAATGGAAATAACCCTTCTTCCTTTCTTATTTCTCAACCTATTTTCGTCATTCGCCACTCGCCATTTATAATATCCATCGAATATAATGATAATAATAATTGAATAATTGAAATGAGAATTAAATGAAAAATAAAAATTATAAATTAGTGGATCGTGAGAAGAGCAATACAAGAAATAAGATATGCAATAATGATAATGATATTCTGCTGGTACATATTACATATTACATATAGTATGTAAACTAAAGATATTTGTTATTGCCTAGCTCGTAATATCTCGGCCAGTTGGTCCCCGGTATCGGACCCGTACCTGTACCCGTACCCGTACCCGGTTAAAACCACTGCGAGCCGCATTATCCGTTTATTAAGCGCTTGTCACTAAGATTTACATCGTTTGCGGACTCGCGTCGCGACCTCTGGACATCGTTAGTTGTACAAGTCGGCTTTAGGCTTTAGCTTTAGCTCTCTATATGATATGAGAATTTTACATTTCTCTTCACTGAATATTTTCCTCCGCCTCATCTCCATCCTCTATCGTCCTCATATTCGTCATTTAATTCATTTTATTTATATTTAAATATTTACCCTTTTAATATTATCATTATTATTACTCTTTAACAAATTTTTTATTAATTATTAAATAAATTAAAATTTAGTAAGTATAAAAATTAATAAAAATTTTTTTTATTAAAATTTTTAAAAACATTAAATTATTATTATTTATAAAAAAAATTAGGAAAACGGTTAATCCTGAAGGCCATCCCTGCAACTTTCCCCTACTTTCGTAATTAAGCGCTTAAAATTGCTCTTATTACGTTTTTGAACTCGAAGAGCTTAAAAATATAACTTTCATGCAGTTTTGAGCTCTCCGAGCTCAAAAGTCTGATAGAAGTTTAATAAAACACTATTTTTTGAATTTTCAAACCGCAATAACTTATGAGTGAATGAATTGGCAGCATTCGACGCAGTTTTTCAAATTCTATGATACATTTTTAAACACAAATTGATAAGACCGGAAGTTTCGGTGCAATTCGAAAAAAATTGTTTTATTCGATTTCTTTCGTTAATTAACGATAACTCACGAACGAATCAACCGATTTTGACCGGCTTGATTGCGATCGACGTTGTTTTTCGATGTTAAGAGCTGATTAGTTTTTAGAATTGATCGATACAGCCGTTTAAAAGTTATTCAAAAAAAACTTGTTTTGAAAAAAAATTTTTTGTAGTTTTTTCAAGATTCCTCAAAATCTAACGGTCGGAATCGGTCCAAATTGTTTTAAAAATGTAAGTTTGGTCAAGCACTTTCAAATGACACCAACTGCGATCAAATCGGCCAAGTCGCTCAAAAGTTATGAGAGGTTTACATACATACATACAGACATACAGACACCATTGCGAGAATAGTCAGGGAAGCTCCCTAGGACCTCAAAACGTCAAGATCTGATGAAAACTCAATTTTCGGAAAACGGGGTAAAAACAATAACTTCCCGATTTTTGAAAATTTTCAATTTGCTTAGCGGGAAGTTAAAAATGCATATGATATTAAAAAAAATATATAAATATTTTTCTTGATAATAATAATAACGATGATAATAATAATAATAATAAATAAATAAATAAATAAATGAGTCAAAATAACAATAAATAATTAATATCGAGTATTTAAGTAGATATTTACGATACGGATAATCTTTTTATATGCAAACTGCATCAATAGTGAATATTTCGCGGATTAGAAGGCTTAAATCTGGAATTATGGTAATTGATATAAGTATAAGTATGGAAATTATAAAAAAAAAAATAAATATGGCTGATATTAACGTGGGAAAATTTTTTTATTTTTCATTATTTCTATCCCAACACCAGAAAAGAATAAAATTAAAAGCATGTTAAGTGATTTGTTAGATTGTAAATTAGCGCTCTTCGGACTCGGCTAAGTAATCAATCGACATATCGTGATTTATAAAAGCCAATGAATATGAAATGAATCCTGAACTCATCAGCAAGTACGGACTAGAGACTGCCGAGAGTATAAAGATGCGAAACTGATGTTGCTGATGATGATAATGATGATGATGATGATGATGATGATCGGCATCATGCAACAAGAACTCGAGCGCAAGGTCGACTTGGCTATTATAATTAACTCCCACATACATATAAATATAAATATAAATGTATCTAAAGTTATTACGTCTTAGCATCTCGATAATATTATTAGTTTTTTAATATTTTTTTTAGCCTCTTCACCCGCGCTCCTCTTCGGTTTCCATGTTCATCTTCATCTTCATCTCATCTCGTAATCGACGATATTTCTCGGTAACTCGGTTTAAAGAAAATGAGCGTGAAATGCGTGCTGTACAGAGGATTTTATATTTTATACATCCTTGAGAATTATAATACTTGATGATGGTTACACTTTTCACTTTAACCATGGAATACTATATGGAATATTTATATTTATGTTTATAAAAAATCTATATTATGAATTACAAAAGTGGGATAATAAGAAGATTAAAAAACGCGTTGTATCAGCGATGATCACCGGATGCTCTTGAACTAACACCTTTCAGGGCAGATCTCCTCATTTATTACGAACACCTCATGGCTCATGGCTCATCGCTCTACTCGTGTTCCAATAATTGCGCAAATACGTGTCTTGTGCATTATTGTCGAGTGCATCTGGGCAAAGTGTGGACGTAGACGGTGAATTTAAAATAAAGAGTAAAGAGTAAAGAGATTGGCTGATGATGCATAAGCTACACATCCGTGTAGATGAGTTGAGTATCACAGTATAGAGGGGAATTATGTACACGGTTTACGGTGCGTCGGTCATCTGTGAGTGGCACTCTGATATGATGCGTTATATTATATTCACCTGTATTTTATCCACATTTTGCGCCAGATGTTACGACAGAAGGTCAGATTTATATTTTTTGTGGCTTCTCTTTCTTATTCATGTCTTCAATTAGTTCTCATCAGGATTACAATAACTTTATATATATATTTATATTTATATTTATTATATGACACAGTCTCTGGATCTGATTATGTGATTAATCCTCGTTAATTAATCTTATGATGAATAATTTTTTTTTTATTATATAACTTATTTCAATTTTTAATGAAAAAAAATCCAATTTATTTTTTCTGCAATAATCATAATAATAATAATAATTCATTTTATTTATACTTATATATTTACTCTTTTATTATTATTATTATTATTATTATTATTATTAAAAAAAAATTTGTTATTAATCATTAAATTAATTAAACTTTAATGAGTGTAAAAATTAATAAAAAAATTTTTGTTAAAATTTTTAAAAACATTATTATTATTATTATTATTATTATTATTATTATTATTATTATTATAAAAAGTTTATATTGATTGAAAAATTCCGAGAATAATTTTTTTTTCATTTGTGTTATATCTCGAATATTTACAAAAAAAAAAATATATGTTATAAAAGACACATATGAATTTTTGCTAAGAATGATAAAAGTGAAGACGCATGTGTAATGTATACAAGTACACAAGCACATAAGACAAAAATAATAATTTCCACCGTAACGCATAGAAGAATATAACCGGGCATAAGGTGGTGAGGTCAAAGGTGAATTTTCTCCGCCTGCCAGCCGATTAAAAGAGGCTTTAATCATCGCGGCAACGATCCTCATCCTTGTGTGTATTATAGTCCCATATAAATGTGTTTGTACGAGTGTATATGACAAGTATTGTGGGCTGCATATGGCGTTATGGGTTATGCTGGAAGAACTCTTACTAATACTGGGATCTGAGATATCGAAGAGGATCATAGGTGTACTGAGACCGAGATCGGGCTACAGAAAGGGGACATCAGGAAAATAGTTGTTGTGTGTGTGTCTGTGTGTGCATTAATGTGAGTAGTATATGGCCACCCACGGCGTATGGCGGGGTCCTGTGCAATAGCCTGAGTAGCCTTTATTTCTCAAGAAAATATTATCATAACACCTGTCGCATGGTACGCAAGTGTTGGTGAACCTACCGGTTTGCTAAGAAGATCTCTTGTAAGAAGGCTCTCCCTGTCTTTTTCCCTTTTTTTACTCGTTACAAAGAACGGACACTCTTTTATACTTAGCGAATAAAATTTTCGATATCACCGGCACTAACGTTTATTTGTTGTGTGAATGTAATATAATAATAACTCCAGTATTATAAGTACAGCGTAGGTTCACAAGACTCACAATATATTTATAAGACTCTGATTCTAAATTTTTAAAACTGACATTCAATTTTCTTCAATTAATGCGCTGTTTTCGGACATTTATTACTATTATTATTTTGTTTCCAAGCTTCCGGGTGCATAAACCCGCCAGATATCAACGTAACAGACAAGTTATGAATCAGAAGCCCATTTTTGCAAGAATCTCAACTCGTTCAAATATTAATAATGCTCTTGTACCACTTTTAAATTAATTTTTTCTCCTTGCCATTTCGTATAATCATTTTTTTTTCAGCCTCTAAATATTCGAATCAATTTAACAAATTTGCTACTTATTGCCCTTATTTGAATACTAATGAGCTTGTAACACTTTCAGCAGGGTTAAATTAAATTTTTCTGGGCCAGCTTAGCAGTAAACTCCAAAAATAATGCACAGTAAAAAATTTTGCGTCATTGCGTCAAAAAGCTTAGTGTTAAATATTTAACACTTTCATGTGTAGATTTAACATTTATGGTAATTAAATTAACACAAAAAAATGTTAAATATTTAACATAAAAATTTTTAACATAAAATTTTTTGACGTATTGACGGAAAATTTTTTACTGTGTGCTTTTAAATTTTTTCCAACTTAAATTCAAGACACAAGACTTCCTGGCCATGATTACCCGTCAAAATATTTTGCATTGTGCCTAAAAATAGTCAAACTCCAGACTAAGGATTACAAAAATCAAAATTTCGATCTCTTAAATTTATCAGATCTACTTTTGAATATTGAGACCTTTTAAAAAGTCGGTCACACGTCAAAGTGGACAGCTAAATATCATCACCGAAAAGAAGGAGCTTATTATTATTCGCTCACAAATTTTTTTTTGTATTGTAAAAATCTAAAATCTTAAATATTTTGTCAATTACATTTACAATGGCACTCACGATTGAATGAAGAGCAAGAAAAGTGGCGTGTGCGACACATCCCCGGAGATTCCATCTAAAATCCCCGAATGCCAAACTTATCTGTGATCTGGACCGTGGTCAGGAGGTTAAATGGAGTGAAGAGCACTTACATATATCAGATCTCCTTTTTGTCCATTTTATTTCTAGTTCTATTTAGATTTACCTTAGCTTTCTTTCTTTCTTTCCTTCGTCCTTTCTTTGGGGACTGGTCGTCGGACCAGACATCAATTCTTCTAGTAGTCTGGTCCAAATCTATGAAAGTAGTTTCAGTTCCTTTCAACGGAGCCATAGATCTGCATTGTAGCTTATGAAAGGGCTCCGGGGACTCTATCCAGGTTTATTGTCCGGGATTTATAACAAGACGATGTTTTGGTTTTCCCTCAATGCCCTATGACACCCCTCGATCTCCAGTAACATAACACCGTGTATTATAACGTAGGTGTTATATGAAATAAATAATAAATTTATTTATTATTTAACACGCTAGATCATAGATCGTGCAACAGAGCTGGAGAATAAATAAAAGAAGAAAAAATGTGATTTCTGGTAATCGGGATTCTTGCTCAATGACACGTACTCGAGTCAATAAATTACAGCTCGCCGGGATCTGGATATCTGACAATAAAAGATGTTGATCTTAGAAAATATGTTCTGTGGTGAGCGCCGCCTCTTTCCCTATTTTCCCTGCAGGTAGCTCGATATTCTGGGTCGATTCTTGGTCATCTACTCTCAATGGGACGTTACTTATTTTTATTTCAGAGATGACTCAAAGGAGAATCTATTTCTCGTTAGTGATCTCTCCACTTTATTTAATCTCTACGGATCGTCGCTCGTAAAAATAAATGTTACAGTTTTATTTATTGACGCCATCTATTTACTTTTTTTTCCAATTTCGGTTTTATTTATCGACTCGAAAAATAACTTTAGTTCTCTTCCCACAAGCTTACAACATTTTTGAGTCTCTATTTTAAAATGAAATTGGAATTTTTTAAGTAAAGACAAGTTCTGATGATGGTTATCTTATTAATTTTCTTCTGAGAATCGATTACATGAAATTTGTAATTAAAAATAATGTTTTGAAAAATTTTAGAGTGTTTATGTTGAAATTTTGGGAAAATTTTTCTATTTTTTGACTCAAAGCTCAAAAAAAAAATTTGCACTATAAGTTAATGAAAAATTTTATTTAAGCAAATAAAATATTTTAACAAAATTATTTGTGAAAAAAAAAATGAAGTTTGATAAATTCAAGTACACGGAAAGAACAAGATGACACTGAATATCATCCCAGATTATACTCAGTGATATCTGTGGTAAAAAAATTTCAGATAGTAGCTAGAAAAATCTAGATTATATTGCGTGATATCTGAATTATACTCATTGTAATCTGGATTATATTCATTATAATCTGGATTATACTCATTGTAATTTGGATTATACTCATTGTAATCTGGATTATATTCATTATAATCTGGATTATACTCATTGTAATATGGATTATACTCATTATAATCTGGGTTATAATTATAATCTGGGTTATACTCATTATAATCTGGATTATATTAATTGTAATCTAGATTATATTCATTGTAATCTGGATTATACTTCTTATAATCTAGATCATACTCATTGTAATCTGGATTATGCTAGCTACTGTCTAAAAAAATTTTCACTCAGTATAATCTAGGATGATATCCAGTGTCATCTTGATTTTTCCGTGTACTAAAAATATATGAAAAATTTGAAATTTGATATTTTAAAAGATTTTGGTATTTTCCTCCCATTAACAGAAAAATATTTAATTAAAAAAATAATAATAAACTTCAAAGCTAAAAATTCTCGAGTAAAGAACAGACCAGAAATACTTGGGGATTTTGCCCTTGGAATTAAAATGGTAATAGAAATGTATCATTTGAATTGCGAATGTCATACCGCGAACGAGTGCATCACAAGTACAAGCATTTATGTATGTGTTGTGTGTATATAATGCAGTAAAGTATCATCTCGAATAACCCAAGTGTATGTATATGCTAAGCAGGCACCTTGTTTTGAATTTAGAACAGGATACCACATTATTGCCTCCACTACCTATGTACACTGCACATACTTTGGGTTCGCGAGCTCTTTGCCCTTTGGACCGAGCAGATAATTCGAGTCATACGCTATTTCACCAATCGCGGTTGATTTTTCTGCATTTGCATACACCTAGACGGTTATGCGTCGCAGTAAATATCGTCCAAGTGCATACACATAATACACACGATAGTTTAATCGATAGTTTTATTTTTATTGTTACTTCCATTTGTTCGGTTTTTTAATAGCCGAGCCCATATTCATGACAGGTAGCTGGCGAACCCATTAACCTTGCAGTCTCTTTGTTCTTCTTCTTATCCTTTCCTTTTCTTGTTTCTTGTACACGTATACCATCCTCTACTTGCACTCTTTATCTTGGTATCTTCTTTTCTTATCCTTATTACGATTCAACGTTCAGGCTTCATCATCCTCTTGTAGTTTACGAGCACTTGATTTTTTAATCAATCTCTGAATATCATTATATTATATATCCTCCTTATATTTTCGATAATAATGAATACTTTGCTCTTTTATGAATACAAAAGTAATTTAATTTTTTTTTTCTTATACATTATTATATTTACTTAATTAATTTTTTTATCGTCTCTCATTATACTTTTGTTTGGTTAAGAAAATTTTAATAAATTTTTTTTTAATTAAAATTTATTAAAGTTTAAATTTTAATATATCAAAATAAAAAATTTTTTATTTTTTTACTTTATTTTAATTTAATAATAATAATAATCATACCAATAATTATTGGTAATTAATTTCACACATATTTTCTTTTATTTTATAAATTAATAATAACTAGCAATTTTGCAGTCACTACGTGACTGCCGGGACCTGTGAACTTTAAATAAATAAAATTTGGCTTTATTAAATAATGACTTTTGTTAAATTACACTGTACTTTTTTAAATGTAGATGTTTTTAAAGATATAAGCTCATCCCGATGATACAGTCATCATGAGCTTTCATTTGAATACCCACATGCATTTTGATATATTTTTCATATATATGGATATATATAATATATATAAATATATGAAAAATTGATGTGGGTATTCAAATGAAGGGTCTCGATCAGTGTAATGTCGAGGTGAGCTTATATCTTCAAAAATGTCAATAGTTCTCAAGATACAAGGTCATTTATTAAATAATGACTTTTGTTAAATTGCACTATACTTTCTTAAATGTTAACGTTTTTTGAGATATAAGCTCATCCCGATGTTACACTCATCAAGAGCTTTCATTTGAGTACCCACATGCATTTTCATATATTTTTCATATGTACATATATGTAATATATATAAATATATGAAAAATTGATGTGAGTATTCAAATGAAAGAACTCGATGAGTGTAACATCGGGATGAGCTTATATCTTTAAAAATGTCAATATTTCACAAGATACAAGGTTATTTCTTAATTATGTGTCTAGAGATAGAGCACTTTCGAATGCAACCTAAATACTTATCATCATAAATTTACTATTGCTGAGAATGATAGGAAACCTTGAAAAGGCACAACTCCAGGTCAATACCAAATTTAACCATAAAAACCTATTTTATCATACAAATACACTAGCCACAAAAATTTTCTTATTCTCTTAATAGTATAGATATTAATAATTTTTAGAATTTAATAACTATTTGTTCATAAAAAAAAATTTAAAAGAGCAATAAAAATAGTTAGAATATTTAGATGTTCGAATAAAATAAAAAGAGAAGCGTAAAGAATTTGTATTTTTTATGAGCACTCAAAACTAGAAGAAGGCCATACGAAACTACAATGTAATGTTAGCTCAAAGAAACAGAGGAAGAAAAAAGTGTTGATTTAGGTCCGAACAATAAATGTCCAGAAAAAGGTCACACTAGCCAGTCAGTGTTCGAAAATGGGACCAGAGGGGTTGAAACCAAAATTTTTTCCCAAACTAAAATAATTATGTTTGCCCCGAATAAACAGCGTGTAATAGGGCACGCCCGGAAGAGCCGGCTTGCCGTTTGTGTGTACCAGTACAATAATGCGACGCTCTAATTGACTTGAGGAATTTATAACTTGTTTGCCCGAAAAATTCCAGTGATTATTCGATCAGAATGACGACGTCTTATTTTCCTCTAGTTATTTTTAGTTTTTGTTATGGAAAGTTTAAACCCACAGATCTTAATTTACCAAACTAATAGCCTCAAATAAATTATTTACCCATATGATATTTATCACAATCTAGTTATATTAATATATTTTTTTTTTTTTATTTTTCGAGTGATATACCTCTCTCGCTCCTTCGTCATAATCATGAATATATTTAATAACTTCGCTCGAGATACAGATTACAGGCGATTGTGATTCTTCTTCTGATTAATTACAACAATTAATCTTCGGATCGTTATATTTATAAGTCGAATGGTTGTTTGAAAAATTGCTCCTTCAAAAAGTTCATCGCACCCTTTTAAAAAATTTTTTTATTTTTCTAATTAATATTTTTTTAATAAATAAAAATACAAAAAATATAACATTGAATTTTTTTTTTGCGCAAATCGAATAGTTCAAAAGTTCTTCTTTGTAAGATCTTGAAAGAAAGACAAAAAACAAAATTTTTATTGAATTTTTTGCGAGCATAAATTACTGACAAGATTCTGCGGGTACGATAATTGCAATTAGTATTTTTTTATTTGGCAAAGTAATTAATTGTAGTATGTAAGCATGTGAGATTGAAAAAAGACAGTAAATGTCGATGGTGAAAAAAATTATCGTGTTCTCACGTGCCACTAAAACAGTCAATTAATTAAATATAAAAAAATTACACAACAATATTATTGAAGATAAGTATATATAAATACACGGTTGTTTGCATAAACAAATAATCGATTACGCGGCTGGTGGTCCGGAGAAACTAAAAATATTAATTCAACACTGATTTATTCACAGATATGTATCATAATCCTCATCTCATCTCATCATTATTATCATCATTGACGGGCAAATGACAGAATCATAAAAACGTCTATATTCAATAATTTATTTATTAATATTAAGTAAGATCGAAAAAGCTGACGCTGACTTTAACACTCTAGTATGTGTATGGAGAGTAAAAAAAAAGGTCATGATGACAGAATAGTATTGATATTGACGATCTGATAAATTAAATGTCATTTATCGTTATCTAATTTAAATAATTCACTCTTCAACGTCTCGGATAATAACAACAATTGTTGGTTAACATCGACAGCTTGCGTACAATGTCACTACTGACGACAAATCAAACATAGGTGTATCACGGCCCACATGTGTATTATGTCAATAGTAATAATTATAATGTGTCTACACAATTTTAAATCATGTGATAAATAACGCGGTGCTTTTTTCTCACGAATACAAATCTATTTTATGAAAAGGTTACTCGATAACTGCGACGCCCGCAGATGGATAGACGTGTTACCGAGCTATGTGCTCGAATCTCATTATGTGTGACTGTGTAAACTCCAGCGGCAACAAAGGGTACAGGAGTCTTAGATTAATCTGACGGGTCACATAAATTCGCGTGAACAAGTCAGTTTTCGTCGATCAACCTAAGCGCTTCCGTGTCTAATCATTTTCACCAGATGTTTCTCATATTCTGATGCTAATCTTTATCCGAGAATGTCGTTACATTTTTTTACATTGGTACTTCATGTTATTTATTGACCGTTACTCAATATTGGATTAAATTGTTTCATGTTGTAGATTTTTTTCTTATTTATTATTATTAGTCGGGGCTTTTTGTAACGAAATTTTTTCTGTGGAAAACTATTAAGTATAATATTATTTTGACACAGAAAGAAAGGTTCACTTGAGCCAAGAAAATATTTTTCTTCATAATTATTTACTTAGGCGAAAAAAAATTTTTTTTTGACACAAGAAATTTCACTTATTCCAACAAATCAATTCTCTTGCTTCAAGAAATACGTTTCTTGATCCAAGACAATTTATTTAAGTCAAGAAAATTTTTCTTGTTTTGAGAAAATTTTTCTCTTGCTCCAAAAAATTAAATATCTTGATAGTAAATTTTCATTAATATTTCTATTGACTAACATGTCAAATGGGAAGATCAAATAATATTGAATCATTTTTTTTCATTCAATATGTATAATTGCGGGCTAAAATGATCTAAAATGGGTATCAAATATTCAAGAGAAAAATTTTCTCAAGATGAGATAATTTTTTTCTCAGCGGAAGTAGGTGGCGCTGCTTCCCTAAAGTATCTAAAAATCTTGATCAAATATAAAAATTTATTGTATCAAATATTTATGATAATTTGAATTAAGAAAAAATTACTTCCACCAAGAATAGAATTTCAAGAAAAATTTTTACTTCGGCCAATACAACTTCGGTCTTCCTTCGGGCAACCGAAAATTTACTTGAGCCAAGAATTTTGTTCTCCAGTCAAGAAATCTTTCTTTCTATGTATCTATAACCAATAAAATTTGGCTTACATAGAAAGAACAAAATTAAACTGCATATCGTCCCATATTATACTCAGTGTAATCTGTGGTGAAAAGAAATTTCAGATAATATCAAATATAATCCCGATTGTACTAAATTATTTTTGAATTATACTCAGTGGGATCTTCAATTTGACCAAGTAATTTTTCTGGTTATACCACCTCAGATTACACTGGATATAATCTGAAAAAATATCCCTTAAAATTTGAATTGTACTCAGTAGAATCTTGGAGTATATAATTTTTTCAAAAATTGTGGTATTCAATTTTTTTCTTTTTTAATTTATAAATGTTTTTGAAAATTTGTTAAATTTGTGGCAATAATTTTTTTTTTTAATTGTGCATTGTTTTTTTTTAAATATATCAATAAAATCAAATAGAAATTTTTTTCAAAAAAATAAAAATTAAAATGGTAGCCCCACTTGAAAATATTTACTAAAAATTTTTCAACCTCAAATTATCGGAAAAACTGTACTTAAATGATCCTTAAATATTTTCTATTCATGCATTGCATCGCATATATTTTTCATTGCATTTTTGAAAAATACATAAAAAACGAACAATTTAAAAAAAAAAATTGATTATCAAAAATTTTACAAATTTCCAAAAAAAATTTATAAATTAAAAAAGGAAAAAGTTAAATATCACAATTTTTCAAAAAATTATATAAAGTACCTGCGAATATTAAGGCCTAAGTGATAGAAATGATATTTAAAATAATCGCTTCCGCTAAAGACTTCTCTAGTAGAAGCGTCTAGCATAGAAATGTCTATACAAGTTTATAGAGTCCCGATACAACGTTCTTTGTCTTCTATATTTCATCATCCGTCATATGCTAAAGTAACGCAGAAGAATTCCTAAAAAAAGATTTGAGTAAATGGTAAACATTTTTTATAATTTTATATTTAATAATTTAAAATCATTGTTCTAATTTTTATCAACATCTTAAAAAGTATTGTTGCTCAATTTAAGTGATGATTGATCTCTAATACCAATTTTATCTAGTATAGTATAACTATTTCCAGTATGTATAACCCTTAGGCCTTATTACCCTACCGTAGTAAAATAAAGCCTATTCGTAAGGTTTTTGAAAAAATTTAATTTTGCGTTTGTTTATGGTGAAAATTACCATTACTCCATTATATTTTATGGCTAATGTATTAATTTAAAAATTAATGATACATTGCAATAATTAAATGTAATATTTTCGATTTTTTTCAAAATCTCCCTAAGCTAGGCCTTATTACCCGCCGGTACCTTATAATTAATAAAATAATTTTTTTAATTTTTTTTAATCTATTCTCCTTGAAAAAAAAAGTTGAATGGGTATTTATAATATAATGTCTACAGAAACAGAAATGGTTGTACTCGCAGCCCACATAGATCCCAGCAGGAGATCGTGTACTCGGATCGTTGAATCGATCGGGCATTGTATCGGTATTGTACTTTGGTTTCGCGTGATAACTCTCGTGTATGATTTTCCCCGATGTTAATGTTGTCTACAATCGCCTCCGTCCCCCGCAGCAGCCATTTTGTTGTGTGCAGGTGTTAGACATCGCGAGTTAAATGTGAAATACCAGACCAGGTGTGTTCATCGCACAACTGTTTTGATTTATCGATTTTCCGATCGTTTCAGACTCGAAATCGCCTCACGATCTAATAGTAATAACTAAATTATTGAATGCTACGTTTAACGTCCTATTTACGTCAACCGGAAACGGAAAGCTCGGAAAAATCTCCCAGATTTTGTTACATACTCTGTAGATCTCATCTCAATTTAGTGTTTTGTACCTTCAATTTGCAGCTTGTGTACAAATATTCTTCTTCTTCTTGCGCTTACAATTCATATCAGTTATGTTATCGGTTTGTTTGTTATTTCGATACCCATGTTTCATTATTGCATTATGCTATAGATGTCACGCTCGCCAGATGAAGTGAAAAGGAAGTGTCGATTGCTATCTTAATTTTTCCTTATTGTCAAAACCGGTACTAAAATTATCCCCCGTACTTTATTATTGTTATTATTTTCTTGGGCTTGTATTTACTGTACTATAACGGTTTTTATTTATGTATTCTTTTGTGTTGTTATAACAATATCTTGTTACTACATAATTAAAGTAAATAACGAAGTCCAAAAATTTACTCCTAGAAAATTTAATTAAATGTTGATAAATTTATTTATTTAAAGAAAAATTTTTTTATTTATATCTCACTTTTAATCTATATTACTAAGAGAATAAGAAAAATTTTTTTATATGATAAAATTGGTTTTTTTTTAGTAAAACTCAGTGTCATTGCAAAGGTCTTGACTTGAATTTGTGCTTTTTTAAGATTTCATATCATTCTCATTGATAGTTAATTTATTATGATAAGTATTTAGGCTGCATTCGAAAACGCTCTATCTCTAGACACATAATAATAAATTACTTTTTATCTTGTGAAATATTGACATTTTTGAAGATATAAGCTCATCTCGATGTTACACTCATCAAGACCTTTCATTTGAGTACCCACATCACTTTTTCATATATTTTATATATTTATATATATGAATATATGAAAAATTTGTAAAAATGCATGTAGGTACTCAAATGAAAGCTCTTGATGAGTGTACTATCTGAATGAGCTTATATCTTTAAAAACGTCAATATTTAAGAAAGTACACTACATTTTAACAAAAGTCATCATTTAAGAAATGACCTTGTATCTTGTGAAATATTGACATTTTTAAAGATATAAGCTTATCCTGATGTTACACTCATCGAGACCTTTCATTTAAGTACCCACATCAATTTTTCATATATTTTATATATTCATATATATGAATATATGAAAAATATATAAAAATGCATGTGGGTACTCAAATAAAAACTTTTGATGAATGTAATATCAGGATGAGCTTATATCTTTAAAGATGTCAATATTTAAGAAAGTAGAGTGCAATTTAACAAAAGTCATTGTTTAATAAAGCAAAATTTTAATTTTTTATAATTTACAAGTCTCGGCAGTCACATAGTCACTGCAAGGTTGCTAGTATGACATTAATAATCTAAACAGTGTAAATAAAAAATTTGAAATGTATTCAATTAATTATTTTATTTAATTAAATTAAAAAAAAAATTTTTTATAAAAAAATTTATCAATTTCTTTAAATTCCAATAATGAAGTAAATTTATCGATTCCTAAGCCGAAAAATCATAACTATTCAGCCATAAGCGTGTCTAGTATATTTATTTATTTATTTTCAGTACCCGAGGTTTGAATCTGAGAGTCCCCTTTATTTAATACGTAAAAATCTAGCAAGTAAACGCGTTGATGAAGCGAGAAGCCATCAGCTCGGCTTGGACCCACCTGCTGAGAAAACTGTTCGGACAGATCTCGTCTACGTCTGCAGTCGCAACACGGCGTTTCAAATTTTTTAAGCGTGTTTTTATTGTGTATTATATAGTGTAGTGCGTTGCATCGAGAGTAGACAGTTATATTTGCATCATCCATCAGCGACGAGCATGAGAGACACAAAAAATCGATAATAAAAGTCTAGAGCTAAATTTCTTAAGCGACAGCTCCCCGGAGATCCACCCGCATTGTTCCCGACTCCCGTGATATTTTATTGGGTTTATGATGTCATTAATCTGATCCAAATGACGCCCACGGTCGCAGAAGCAGAAGCATCCCTTAGCCTCAAGCTTTTTTACCTGCCAAGTCATCTGGGAAACTACTCGCCGATCCGTTTCATATTTTTTTTTTCACCTTTTGATCTACTTAAATTAATCATCTTCGATCCATCACTACTTTTGGGATCAGCCGTCAAAGACTTCAAATTTATTTTGTAAAAATTCGAGCATTATTATTAAAATTTTTTTTCTTTTTGTAGATTTTTATTCTCAATTTTTTTTTATCCGTGACTTATTTATAAAATGATTTACACGCTTTTCTATCAAAAATGTACAATAAATTTTTTTTTCGACAATTTCTTCACTAAAATTTTTTTTTTAAACATTTAACTTATCGGAAAAAAATAAATAAAGAAAAAAATGTAGATCAAACGTGCTTGAATGAAAGACTGATCTTCTTAAAAAATAAAATACTGATCCTATTTTCCATTTAAATCCAGATCTTTTTATTTCCAAACAGAAAAAAAAAAATAAAACTTTTCCGAAAATAAATTTCTTATTTACTTTTTAAATTCTGAATAACATTTTCAGAATTTAAATTGTATAATTGCGAGGTAATAGAAAAAATATTCAATGGCCCAAAAAATTGTTGCATTGAAGAGTATAAAAATGAAAAATCATGTATTATATAAAAAAAAAAAAAGGATCAAATAGAAGCGAAAAAAAATAAGTTTCTAATATTAGATCACCTGGTACATATTCCTTTAGACGTCAAAACTCTTAAGGGAGGATGAAAAGAAAATAAAAAGGCACGCATGACTCTGCACTTATGCAAAACATAAACGTTAGTTTTGTTGTTTGAATTAGTTTGTAAATTTTTTTCGTCTGTGTTAGATTAATATAATAGAGGAAAAGAAAGTTTGGTCTCCGGAGACTGGAGCCGGGAACCCTGGGGTGAATTCTGCCCGTCACGTGGGCAAACTCGATCGTTAACTAGGCCGTATTTGTATTTTAACGAGATCAAGTAGAAACTAAAAATCATTTTATTTTTTTTTCTTTTTTAGGTCCGAGGATTTGGAACAGATCTACTTTTCTTAACTTGCTTCTTCATTGTCTTGTCCTTTGTCCGAGATTGTAGATTAAAACAGGACCAAATCTTGGGGGACTTTAGAGTGAGAAGTACGCTGGAATTTTCATCGGTAGAAAATCGAGTGGGAAAGACTGAAGGGAAATTTATGGAGCTAAAATGCTAAGAGGGTAAAGTTAGTTGTTTTTTTTTTTTTTTTCTCAATCGAGTAGAAGTCAGGAGACGGAGAAAGGTGAAATGTTTAAAGTAAACGATGGGGTAGTCTATTTTTATTTTTCATTTATTGTCCGAACCCCCAGCTTGAAATGTTTTAGCATTTTTTACGACTTGACCCAATATTTGACGGTCGGGTGACCCGAGACCAAACGCTTGGTACTTCTATTGGAGTTATTTAGCTTTTTTACCGAGAATTACCCGTGGGTGTGCTCTTCATAAAGTTTAGAGCACTCGGGGAGCTAAGCGTAGCAACAGAGATTAGAAGAGAATAAAATTTTTCTTCGTAAAAAACTATATGACCTCAAAAAGGTCAAAGAAAGCTGACAAACACAAACAACCGTTATATTAGAGCGTTACACGTTTAGTTAAAAAATTCTCTCGACTGCAATAAACTGGCAATAAAACACCTCACCGGAAAAACGCTCTCAAGAATTTTTTAGTTTTATTTTTTATGGTGAGAACTACGAAAGTATAAAATTATTTTTGGAGAATAAGAGTTCGATTGAGTTATAATTTTGTATTTAAAAAATTTTTTACTTTTACTCTATTTGATTTATTGGTTTGTTGCCCTCACTGAGCTACGTGTTGGTCGTCGTAAACGACGATTGATAATTATCGAATCAGGTAATGGCTCTATGAAATAAAACTATCGTATACCTGGACTGTACTTTTGTAGTTTTAGATTTTATTGGTCAGTTGCTAGTTATTGGGGTTAGAGATTGTCGCGCTTAAAAAATTTCTCTGGACAATGTATTGTAAAATATAAATTTTTGAGGAAAATTAAAATCATAAATATTTTATTATTATTGTCGGAAAAAGTATTTGATTATTTTTCTCTGTTGGTTTTATTTTATGGTCGGCTTTTTTTAGTTTGTTAAACATGTTTTGACCATTTGGAAATTACTATTGAAAGAATTTTTAGTGTTCAAAATAAATAAACAGGGTTGTTAATTTTCGAACTAAAAGTTATCTATTTTAATTTTTTATTAATAATTTTTATTGCAATCTTCTTTTTTTTTTTCAAATTTTTTAATCCAATAAAAAATCAATTTTTAACTTCCCGCTAAGAAAATTGAAAATTTTCAAAAATCGAGAAGTTATTGTTTTTACCCCGTTTTCCGAAAATCGAGTTTTCATCAGATCTTGACGTTTTGAGGTCCTAGGAAGCTTCCCTGACTATTCCCGCGATGGTGTTCATTTGTATGTATGTATGTGTGTCTGTGTGTGTATGTAAGCTTCTCATAACTTTTGAACGGCTTGGCCGATTTGCTCGCGGTTGGTGTCATTTGAAAGTGCTTGACCAAACTTAGATTTTGAATACAATGTAGACCGATTCCGACCGGTAGATTTTGAGGAATCTTAAAAAAACTACGAAAAAAAATTTTTTCAGATCAAGTTTTTTTTGAATAACTTTTAAACGGCTTGATCGATCAATTCCAAAAATTAATCGGCTCTTAACATCGAAAAACCGTGTCGATCACCACCAAGCCGGTCAAAATTGGTTGATTCATTTGTGAGTTATCGTTGACGAAAAAAATCGAATAAAACAATTATTTTCGAATTACACCGAAACTTTCGATCTTATCAATTTGGGTTTTAAAATGTATCATAGAATTTGAAAAACTGCGTCGAATGCCGCCAACCGCATGAAAATCGATTCATTCATTCATAAGTTATTGCGGTTGAAAAATTCAGAAAATAGTGTTTTATTAAACTTCTATCAGACTTTTGAGCTCGGAGAGCTCAAAACTACACTGAAAAAAAAAAAATTCTTGACTGGAGTGTAAATTTTCTTGGCTCAAGAAAATATCAAGGAAGATTGAAAATTTCTTGAATGAAGTCAAAGTTTATTGAGACAAGATAAATTTCTTGAGCCAAGAAAATTTCTTCTTGCGCTCCAAAATAACTTTTTTTTTTCCTTAAAATTTTCTTGGCGCAAGAAATTTGTTTTTTGTGTGTACATCAAAATTATATTTTTGAGCTCTTCGAGTTCAAAAACGTAATAAGAGCAATTTTGAGCGCTTAATTACGAAATTAGCGGGAAGTTGTAGGGATGGCCTTCAGGGTCAATCGTTTTTCTAATTTTTTTGATTTAATTTTTAGGATAATAAATAAAAAAATTTTTTTTTTAATTAAATGCAACCTTATTCATAAATAAAAAAATTTTTTCATCTTATTAAATACTAATAAAATAAATATAAATTAATTCAAATAAATCAGTGCACAAAATTTGGAATATATATTAGGAAAAAAAAAAAAAAATTGAATAGAGTATCCGGCGGTTAGCAATCGCTCACTCAAGATTTGAGATCATGGTATATCACGTAACGCTTCATATAGAATAGCTGAAGGCAGTTTAAAAATTGACCGTACATTTGTAAAATAATACATCGGGCCCTTGGCCCTTTTCATGGGCAATTTCAATCCCACGAGAGCCAATGATGAATCCAATCATAATTTAGTTACATCTTATTAGACTCCTACCGCGCTGGCACGCCGTGAGACCGCCCGTGCAACATACACATATATATATTTATTTAATGTATAATCCATGAAATATTTTTCTTCCCAGCTACCCCTTTCCTGCAACTCTCATCATCGTCTTCTCACATCGCATATCATTCAGCCCTTACACGCTTGCACGCTTGCACGCTTGCACCGAGAATCGATTCCTAGTATAATTTATCCTCCAACAGATGGATTTAGAAATAAAAACCCGCTTTATTGCATATTAGTCTTAAATTTCCCTCCAAAGTTGAGAAAATTTTATTTAAAAAATTTTATCAGGCACTTGTCCGATCGGTAGAAGGTAGAGCCAGTCGATCCATTAATATTAATATCAATTCCGATATACATATGGCGCAATCAACCGATACAACTATAAGTGTGTAACGTTTATTTTTTGTTTGGATTTTGGAGTATCATTGTGATCTCTGGGGTCGTCGGGAGGTCAAAGTATCGATATCTCACGTCGAGCTGGCAGACACATCACTGAGAGCCAAGATCTTTGGTGCTGAGCCTCATCAACACGCTAGGGCTGCTGTGTCATTCTCACTATCGTATTTCAATGTCCGTTTTCTTCTACTTGTATTATTATTATTGTTGTTCATTATTTATTATCATTATCATCATCGATAGTTATATTTTTACTATTTACATTCAATTGTTAGATTATTTATTAAAACGCTTTCATAATAATATTAAAAAACCATTCATTCTTCAATTTGTCAAGAGTTTATCAAATTTTCATCATTCTTTTGACTTTTTAAAATTAAACCAGTGAAATTTTTAGTAGTATTTATTTTTTAACCCATTTAGTAATTTTTTTCGTTGAAAAGATAGTAAAATTTTAATTAATTAATTAATAATGTTAAATTTTACTAATTTAAAAGTTAATTTTATCAATTAGTACATTTTTTTATTCATTTAAAATTTAATAATAAAATTTTATGAATTTTTTTTAATATTCTGGAAATTATAGTATTTTTTAATTATGATTAATAAGATAAATTTTTAATTGTTTCTATTACGAATAATTATTGTGAATAAATAAATTAAACTACACAGTAAAAAATTTTTCGTCATTGTGTCAAAAAATTTTGTGTTAAATATTTAACACTTTTATGTGTAAATTTAACATTTATTGTGTTAAATTAACACAAAAAAGTGTTAATTATTTAACATAAAAATTTTTAACACAACAATTTTTGACGCATTAATCAATTGATGCAGAATTTGTGCATCAATATTATTAGTATCCGGACTACTATCCAATGAAATTGATTGTCCCAGGTTTCTGGAACAGATTCCAATATTAGTGCCGCAAAGATGCTTAAGATCTGATCAGCCTTTTTATCCACCTCGGCAGAGGAGCAACTTCATCCTTACTTCACCTATTAATAGACTGATTAACGCCTGTAATTATTTAGTTCAACAGAATAGTGATATTGACCTGCATGGCTATCAAACGCGCTGCAGTGCCAATGTTCTAGCATCCATCATAATTAACTCTA
>JZSA01000771.1:0-18611 GCA_000956155.1 Cotesia vestalis
CACACAAAAAATAAATTTCTTGCGCCAAGAAAATTTTAAGGAAAACAAAAATTATTTTGGAGCAAGAAGAAATTTTCTCGGCTCAAGAAATTTATCTTGTCTCAAGAAACTTTGACTTCATTCAAGAAATTTTCAATTTTCCTTGATATTTTCTTGAGCCAAGAAAATTTACACTCCAGTCAAGAATTTTTTTTTTCATTGTATCGTTAGTAAATTCATTTGTTATTGAAACATATTTTTCTGTTATCCCGTCATTTGCTATACTAACAAAAAATTTTTATGCGTGCATACATTAATATATCTTTTTGTATTCTCATAATTGGCCATACAGGCTGTCAGGATTTTTTAATAAAGAAATAAATAAATAAATTGACGCAAAGTTTTTTACTGTGTATAAAAAAAATAAAAATTTCAGTGATTAAATTTAAAAAAATAGGAAAAATTTTGGCCAAGGCTAACAAGAGTTAACAACTGATAAAATTAATTGCAAAAAGATAAAAACAAGTACAGTATTCATAAAAGAAAAAAAAAATAAAAAAAGATTATTTGTTTAGAAAAATAGTAAATTCTTGAAAGCTTATATATTCTTACAATAATATCAGACGGCCATCAATCTAAAGCATATAATAATGTCCAGAGTTTTGAGTGCGCGTTAAAGTGTTTTAAAACGTGTCACTCGTCAAATGGTTAGTCACAGACGATTACGCGTGCGTGACCAGGCATACGTCTTTTGTACGGTGTTTTGAATTGCCTTTTAAGTTCCACCGTCTTGTGTTTTTTATCATCTTCGTACTCGTTCATAGAACCAGAGCATGCTTAGGTGATTATTATGAGCAACAATTCGCTTTTTTCATTTTCCTGATCATAATTTACAACAAAATAACGCTTAAACAATAGAATTCCGCGACAAGGAGAACAATTATCCCGGAAATGACTCTGTCGAAAACCGTTTGCTATCTCAACAAAAAAAAAAAAAAAAAAAAAAAAACCACTTGTAGATTTAAATATAAAATCTAGAGTCGTGACTTTTAGCACTTATGAAAATAAAAATATTTTATATTGTCTAGTCAAAAGCAAAGTTTGGTTCGGAGAATTCTCATGGCGCCAGATTTAAAATAAAAGAACTAAAGCCTGCGTTAGACTAGGTCGTCGTTTACCTTGTTGAAGGCATGACTTGAGAAAAATAAAATAAAAATCTATTTATCTGAGGAATAGAAAATAGGGATTGCAGTTCGTCTTGCGGTGTGACAGCCCGAGAGAAAAGATCTAACGTATAAATAGTTAAGGAAGAGCTGGACGTTTAAATAAAATATTAAACATATATAAACCTTACTTCACCCAAGCAATTATTCGTTAATCGAAGAAAGAGCCTCGGGCTTTACCCTATTCTCCTACGCTTTTATTTTTTATAGTAATATTAAGAAAATAAAATTGTTATTTCTAGTACCGTACCAACTACAAGTACAAATAATATTTATTTTTTTGCAACTAACATTTTTTATACACGAGTAATAAATGACCAGCCTACTTTGCCTTTAAACAATTGTTTCTCTCACGGTTCCATGATTCTTAATCCTCCGACAAAATATTCCCAAAATAAATATCCCCGGACGAAATATCTTAAATATGACTCTTAGCGAGATCTATTTAGCATAACCAGCTAAGAAAAATTGATATTATTTATTAAAATTATTTCATAGTTTTTTCATTGTATTTTTTATTCTGTAAGAAAATTCCATGTAACTTTTGTTTGTGATACACAGAAAAAAAAATTAATTTGAATCAAAAGAAAAATTTTTAAACCAAGAAAATAATTTTGAACAGCTTCATTGTCTTGGATCAAGACAAGAAATTCTTGAATCAAGTAAAATTTACTTAAACTAAAGAAAATTTCTTAGTTTAAGAATTTTTATACTCAAGTCAAGAAGATTAAATTCTTAAAAATTATTTACTTGATTCAAGTAAATTCTTTTTCTGTGTAAATAAAAATTAAACTGCTCAAAAAAAAAAAAAAGTCACGTTCTCACATTTAGATGCTTTTATACTTCACAACTTTGGCATCTCTCATAAAAATATTTGATTTAACTAAGAATGTTAATATTACCTATGTTTATGACACTATACAAGTGCAATTTTTCCTATATGACTTTTGGCGAGATCTATTGAGTATAGCCAGCTAAGAAAAAATCAATATTGTTTATTACAATTGAGGAGTTGAGTTTCAAAAGGGCTTTTTTTTTATTAATCGAGACAAAAAACTAGTTATTTTCAATTATAAATATTTTTATTGAACTTTTTTAATTTAGCTACAAAGTGCTATCGGTTATGAAACTACAATTTGATTTTTATTCCGAAATCTTTATAATTCTTGAAGTAATCAATATTAAAAAGTTCAAAAAACTGCTCTTTTAAAATATGAAAAGATATTTTTTGACAACCAACTCCTCAATTATTTCACAGTTGTTTTATGGTATTTTTTATTTTGTAGGAACATTCCATGTAACTTTTGTTTGTAATAAATAAAAAAAAAAAATTAGGAAAACGGTTGACCCTGAAGGCCATCCGTGCAACTTCCCGCTACTTTCGTAATTAAGCGCTCGAAATTGCACCTATTATGTTTTTGAGCTCTTCAAGCTCAAAAATCTAATTTTCTAGAGTTTTGAGCTCTCCGAGCTCAAAAGTTTGATAGGAGTTTAATAAATCACAATTTTTCAATTTTCAAATCGCAATAACTTTTGAGTGAATGAACCGATTTCCCCGCGGTTAGCGACATTCAACGCAGTTTTTCAAATTCTATGATATACTTTCATATACAAATTGATTAGACCGGAAATTTCGGTGTTATCCGAAAAAAACACTTTTTGTCGATTTTTTTCGTCAACGATAACTCACGAACGAATTAACCGATTTTGACCGGATTGGCGGCAATCGACGTGGTTTCTTAAGGTTGAGAGCTGATTAGTTTTTGAAATTGATCGATCAAGCCGTTTAAAAGTTATTAAAAAAAAACCACATTTAAAAAAAAAAATTTTTTTCGTAGTTTTTTTGAGATTTATGAAAATCTACTGGTCCGAATCAGTCCAAACCATATTCAAAATCTAAGTTCAGTCAAGCCCTTTCGATTGGCGTCAACCGCGATGAAATCAAAAGTTATGAGAGGTTTACATACATCCACACACACACACACACACACGCAACATACATACATACATACTGACATACAGACAGCATCGCGAGAGTAGTCAGGGAACCTTCCTGAGACCTTAAAACGTCGAGATCTGATGAAAACTCGATTTTGGCAAAACGGGGTGAAAACAATAACTTCCCGATTTTTGAAAATCTTCGATTTTCTTAGCGGGAAGTTAAAAATATCTTAAATAATTAAATTACTAACACATCTCATAGCTTGTTACCGTGTTGTGCCTTTTTATCATGGATTTTGTGTGATATTCAGTTTCGGAGATATTTTTTCGGGGATATTTTTTCGGAGGATCAAGATGCCTGATACCCTTTCTCACGAATAGGATCAAATTTTTCTTCACTATTCTCAGAGAAGAAATTAATTTCTCAAAAATATTAATTAAATTTGTAATAAAAATAAAATTAATTCTATTTTAGAGAGCAAAGAATTTGTAATTAATTTCTAAATATTTTTTTTAAAGAGTAGAATGTATAATAGAGGAATATAAATGTTTATAATTTTTTTCAGAAGCTGATTGAGACCCGACGGATTATTTGCCGGTCGAGTTGCTAAGGGTCCAGACTAATCAGATCAATCAGAGAGAAAACGGATCGTGCTTACGGAGCGTACATGTGTAGAGATGAATAAGGATCATAATCCTCGTCCTCATCTTCATCTTCATCATAATCATCATCATCATCATCATCGTGATCATCCGGGGATCCAGCACGAGAGAGCACCATCCAGAATCTAGCTTTCTACCTGCATAACTCGGGTCCTGGGTCCTCGTGACCGCAAATCGAATTATTAAGCGGCAACCGGCATTCCAATCTCCGATCAAATTCACCCAGGCAAATTTATGACCTCAAGAAATGTCATCGGATCAATTGTCGATATCATTTTATGACAATCCTCGACGTTGAAAAGTTAACTAGCAAATAATATGAAGATAGGGTGAGTTTAAATTTTTTTATTTTTTTACTCGAGATTACGATAATTTGCCAGCGCACATATATAACTTCCTGTTAGCTAGTTGATGGCCCAATCTTCATGGAAAACACGACAATATAGCGATATAGTAGTAGTAGTAGTAGTAGTAGTAGTAGTAGTAGTAGTAGTGGGCAACCTTATATTAGATACAAATTTCAGGCACTCTAATTTCAAGCTTGCCTCTTATAACTTTTATTTTATTATATATTAACTAATAACGCCGGGCATATTACGACTAGACGATGACTTATATATATATATATATATTTCCAAGACCCTGTAATTATTTAAAAGCCATATAGATCAGCTAGATACTTTTTTAATGGCAAAAATAAAAATTAATCAACGAAACAACTGCTGCTAGTTCCCTAATTATTTTAATCGGTACAGTTTTTTGTCCCAAAACCGTTTCCGAAGAATCCAAATCAACGAAACTAAACTAAATCTCAAGCATAAAAGTAATATTATACCAACAAAAACCGTCCAGGTGAATTTATGACAGGAAATTTATTATTTAATGTATTTATCCACAGGATTAGACTAAAAAAGTAAAAGTTTAAGACCAAAAATATAGTTGATCTAGAAATGAATGATACAAAAAAAGATAGTTTTGACTTATGGCTTACATAATACCCGGAGATTTTCACACGATGCCTAGCAGAACAAAATATTTTTTATTTTTTATGTACACAACAAGATTCCAGTGGGCGTGGTGGCGTAAGCAGGTAGATTCCACCCCGGCTTCCTCAAAATAAATCCAAAAGTCTCTTCAGTAGCTGTGTAAGCGTTGATACCAACCAACAGATCTAAATATAAATTTCTACATCCGTTTGCGACCAACGCAAAGTACACAAAGCTGCCCCAGTCACTGTATTTACCTATAAAATATCAAATGCATATCTTGCATTGAATCACCAGTGACAATGCATGATTGATCAGCCGCTGATTAAAATAATCCAATATTTCGGATGATTGATGGAATAATTATTAATATATCGCACGTTATTAACTTTCGACAGGATCAGAACTAACGGTTGACTTACAAATAACGAGGATTATCATCAGAAGGGTGAGATGCATTCTCCTTGTCAGATTCAGACATTGAAAATCCAAATGCTGTTGGTATTATTCGATTATTTAAGCCGGAGTTAAAATGAGAGTGATGCCTGGAGTGTAAAAAATCCTGAAGCGAGTCAGACTGTAGCTGCTTGCTGGTTTTGATTGATCAGGTAATATAGCCCTCTCACACCCCCCGGTGTTTCCGCATTAGACCGCGACGTCGAAAAATAGCCTGATTGAGATGCACTCATTAATCCTGGCGTCATTCGGGTGATAGTTTGTAAGGGGAGATCGCTACACATATTTCATAGCTGGTGTTTAGTTTATTAATACAAAGGTGAGTAATGGGGCAGCATTAACTAACTTATCCCGAGGTATTTGGTGCGTCGGTTAATAGAAAAAATAAATAATCAAAAAATGATCTAGGCTAGCTTATGATTTTTGACGGGGATCAATTTAACCTCAACTCAATAACCTTGGACTGGTTATGAACACAAAGACCTGGAGTCTTGAGGTTGACCAGATATATACGAATAAAAAGGATATAAAAAAGGTAAGCATGATTCTTAATATCTCTTGATTTATCTGCACGAGGTCACGACGTCCTCTTGGAACGGCGTACTTGCCTGCATTCTGCATCAGCAGCGTATGGGCGGGCCAATAACTTTTTTAAAATAACCATAACTTCTGTTTTTATTACCGCATTAAGTTATTCTGATAATTTATTCAGCATGGCCCGGTAAATTTTTTTAATCGCTTCTACGAGACCGTTACCGTTATTGACATTACAATTGTCCCCTTCAGCTTCTTTGGTTATTTTTTATGTGAAACACGTGGTCATCGATAGTCTGAAGCGATTCACTCTAGCTTCTGCTACTGGTTGAGCATCTGCATCTACAAGCTCAAGTTGGAGCTCTGGAGGTTAAAGCTTCGAGATGTTTGATATGTTTTTAAGAGCGCATCAGAGTCAGGTGGATGTGTGGTAGCCCATGACAAAAGAAACGTGACATAGGAAAATAATAATAAGAGAATAAATAAAAATATTGTAATAAAAAGAAAAAGAAGAAGAAGAAGAAGAAGCAGAAGCCAACAGGCAAATGTCTTCGTCCCGGTTGCATATAGAATGAAACGTAGGACGGAACAACGTGCCGCAAAGAGAGTAGCGCACGTTTGAGTTCGTGGTCTCTCACCAGGTGGGTGGCACAGAGTCCTCGTACCTCCATCCTCGAGCAACCAGGACCAGAGCAGGCTCTAAGTCTCCAGTCTGCTGCTGCAGAAGCTATCACAAACCGGGTGGTTGGGAGAATAAAAGAAAGAGCTCACAATATTATATGCTACAGCTCCACCACTTTGTTGTTTTGTGTCGAGCACAACTCGGTAAAGTAGCTGGTAGCTGGTTGCTGGGAGCTGGAAGCTGGAAGCAACCGCAATACGCGGTGTCTTCTTTGCCCTTTGCTTTTTCATCTTCATCTCTGCTCGGTCTTGAAAATAAAAATAACCTTTTTAAAACTGACAGACCGACACCACTGCCTCGACAGATCCACTCCAGAAAGACATCCAATAAGCTTAAATCATCAGCACGGTAGTTGATGCTAATGGAATTGAAGATGCATCACCTCTTGCATCAGGTATGCCAAATAGTTATGATGCTTTGTCTTTAATTTTCAACAGTTGAAAGCTGTTAATTATTTTTTAAACTCTTCAAATTTCCCACGTTCATTAATTAGAGTTGGTGATTGTAATTACTGTTAGTGCGTAGCTAGTAACTGGTGATTCGCGAATCAGATAGCTAACATAATGTTTTCAGGCTCTTAATCCTAATAAATCGAATTCAACCGTCAGTTTTATAGCTGGTAAGGTATGACAGAAAAGAATAAAAAACGGTGGAGGGTGATGCAAGATCCGAGCTCTGTGGAAAAAAAATTCAAGAGTGGGAATAATAAAGAGTACCAGGTGTCAGGTTGGTATAAGAAGACGGGCAAAAGCAGTGCGTATCATTAGACCCCGTGAAAGACGTGACAAATGACAGTCTGTCTGCTCTTGAATAACCATTGGCGCCCCCTATCGCTTCTGCTCGTTTGTTTGCGGTCACACATTGTTCCGTGAGCGCAGAATAAGTGGAACCGACCCAGTAGACATCCGCTGCATTTAAATATACTAGTGTACCGATCCTATGCAGAACGCTATACAATCCCAGGAGACCTACAGCGTTTAATCGAGACACTTTTTTTTTCTGAATGACGCTCGCTCACTCATTCGCTATGGATTCTTGGGGATGTTTTGACGGGTCCTTGACGAGCGATTGTTCCATCCTTGAGATTCAAGAGTCTTTTAATTCCCATGCGTGATTTTTTGGAAAAATTTAACATTCTTTAAATAAATCCTGGATTTAAGATAAAGTATCAAGATTTGATGATACGTCAGATTATTTTATAATGAACTGATAACCGCTAGAGCATTAACTAGCTGATTGACTGACGTATCTTTTGTCCTGACAAATTGATAATAAATGATCGTGTAACCGTTTTAACCTCTCGAGAGCGAGACGTGTAAATGTCTCGCTGCTAAAAAATAGAATTTATAATAATAAGGTTCGTCTGGTGGTAATCACCGATTGGACATTGAACATTGAACAGTGGACCACACAGGGAGAAACACTGGGACCAATGTTATGAGGATCAATCGCAATTTAGCAATTACATCGGGTAACATCGACAGCGTCCGTGTTCTAGATAACGAACTTGGATGAGATGATCAAACTAAAAGAGCTCCCCATACATAAATAAATACATAACTACATCTACCGATGTTCCGTGGATGTAGGCTCTGAAGAAATGTACAAAGATAGATCCTGAGCGGATGTCTTTTACACTCTTGAGACTGAGACCAAAGACAGAGAAGATCCCAACGCTAATCGTTCACGTTTTCGCCATAACGCCCGATTCACCGGCTTCTTTACGGCATTGTTCGACTCCCGTGGATCGCTATCTTAACTAGCCTCGTGTCTGCCACAGTAGCCGGACTCGAGTCGCCTCCGGTCAGCTTCGCTCGAGATAGAGCTGATGCTGATCCTGATGCTGATGGTAAAGCCCAAGCCGATCCTCAACTTCATAGACTGTATAAATATGTGTACAGCCGTTCAAGTGTTGGCTTACCCTGGAAACTGCTTGCTCGGAAAACATTCCCGATCCATCGGACGATACCAAACTCGCTCTTGGCTTGATAAAGAGTTCAAGCCTGGTCTTAGACTTTCAGGTGTGATAAAGATAATATTAGTCACGATAGCATCTCGATTATCATTTGTGAGAGCGCTAATTGTTTTTTTGGTCCCACGGAGGATAGTAATTTATTTTGAAGTTGGTTTATTGATTTTTGGGCTAGGTGGCAAACCAAATAGCCCTGGGTGTGACTCGAAAAACTAGATGGATGGGTTTTAGGACGTCAGCAGGTATGTTTATCCAATGTGTACACATTTTTAGATTGATCTTTGTAGAGACTGTATTTCTTGTAAACAGACAAGTCACCAGATGATTGATCGATCGTCTGAATCTGATCAATCTTCAGATTTAATCTGATCCAAGTTATACAAATTTGTTGGCAACTGATATTAATGTCAACATTAATATCATAAGTAATCTGATCTGATGAATAAAATTTAGGCATATGTGCTAACAAATTAAAAGATTTGGTATTGCAACGCCGAACTTAGATGCAATGAAGCCCGAAACTCTGACAATGACTTTTAGTTTAAATAAAATATTAATAGATAGTGGAGATATTTATATGGGTGTGATCAATTGCGATATCATTCGAGGAAATTAGTCGTTATTGAATGGTGATCGGGTTCACATTGAATCTCGCTCCGGGGGACTCGGAGTTTAGTATCTAAAAGTGACTCTAATGAATTTGAAATGCGTATCTAAAGCGTGAATCACAATAGCCTCAATTCACGATCTGATCAGCTCGGGAATAATCTATATCAATATTACACCGCGGGTCAATTTACTGTTACACGATCTCGTGTCGATCGATGATCTTACAATAAAATCACGTCCATTTGTACACAATGTGGTACTTTTTTATACTGTTATAACTTGTAACTAATAACGCGTGTCATTCACACTTTTTACGATCCATACCATTATTCTCGGGGTTTTAAATTAAAAATAGCTCTCAAAATCTCCTTGCAGGACCCTCCCACTGGCTGTTCTCGGTTGATAAGCTAACAATTGATTCTCTGATGGTCAAAGAATTTTGAACCCGTCCAAAAAGACAGAGGTTTCTTTTTTAACGAAGTCATAGATAAGTTTATGAATTTTTGATGGTCACGTTCGTTTTTGCTTTTCTATTTTATGTTGTTGTTAGCAAATGTCCAACAAAATAGTTCAAAATTGTCAAGTTTCTTCTTCAGACTACTCCTCGATGAGGATCAATAGTAATGACTCGCAAGTTTTGGACAAATACTAGACTAATGGGATTTTCTTTAGGTGTCCAAATGTTTTATAAACCTCGTCGAAGGATATTTGAACCTTTTCTAGATCTAACCCGATAATAAATGAGCAACTTATCAATATCAACGTATCCTAGTTTCTACTCCGCCTGCGAAAAGTCTTAGTTTTGTACTAGAAGGATTAAACTTGAGTAAAATTGCGAAAATAGGATTTTTTGTTTGGAAAAAAAGACGAATACTTTTCCAAAAGTTTTTGTCTGAGTTATGAGGGTACTTTCGAAGAAATTCAATGCAATAGCGTGATGTATTTACAAGGATTTTAGGATAATTCTATTAGATATGCTTTCGCCGAGCAAAACTCTTTTTCAAAAAGGTCAACCACGCCCTGAACTTGGTAAATGATTTATTTATTTGTTTATTTGAACGAAATATTTTTGAAAAATAACGTCCAACAGATGTTAAATAAAACGTCCACGAAATTAGATCACGAGATCATATCTCGGGTTTCGGTGACCAGTAAGCCGGTTTAGGCAAAGCCGAATTGACGATACAGATGTATAATCCTTGGGAGTGAAGGTTTGGAAGAGCAAATTGGCGCAAGAGAATAATAACGAGTGGACGGAGGTAAAAAAAGACGTGAGGGTTTTTTTTGGAGGGATCTGAAGACTGGCCTCTGGGTTGAGGCCCCCAAGGAGGATGGAGATATCAAAGAAATGAAGAAGGATAGTTGAGGATGGACACAACAACGACGACAACGAGCCAACGGGTCCTAATCCGAATTTAAATGGATTCATCGTCACAAAAGCGGAACGGACAAAGTGAGACACTGATGGGAGATGGGTATATATTTGGATTTTGTGCGTTGGATGTGGATATATCGCACACCTATGCAGCCGAAAAGTTCAAACCCGAGGGGGCGGTTCGGAGAGCTCGCTTTTCGTAGACTCTTTTTGTATTATTAGGATTAGCGGTAATCCTGTCCACGGTTAAGATCCACCCAAGTCCACCGTGAAATCGGCGACAATATGATTTCTACCCTCCACTTATTCTCTGTACGACAACGAGCCTTCTCTTTAACTCGGACACGTTTCAATTCTAACAACTTTTAAAGGGTACCGAATAGAACATAACATACAACACATTTTCTGTTTATATTCGATGATAAATTATCATGTCAATATTTTTGAATATTCTACTTGTGGAAAGAAAGTTCTTTCTTTTTTTTGCTATTAGTTTTCTTCCTCAATTTTTAGTAGATTTCATAGAAATCTAACTATTGCATTTGTCCTTATGTCGAAAAATTTTGCTATATTTCGACTCAGCTCGTCATCCTGATTCAGAAAATACACAAGGTTCAAAAGTTTATATATGTATGTATATTAGGGTGTGCCAAAATGTAACTTCCGTGGAGGACCTATTAAAAGTGAAATTTTGAGTTCCGCTTTTAACAGGGGCTGTGTTTGGGCATTTTCTGCGATATTTTGAGGGGAGAGGATTTATTCGATTTTCATAAAATTTTTTAGCAGAAGCTTAGTTTGGGCATTTCTGCTAAAAATTCAAAATTTGGCCGGAAGTGTCCAACTAAATCTGCTGTTAAAAATTCTATGAAAATCGAACAAATCCTCAAAATATCGCAGAAAATGCCCAAACACAACCCCTGTTAAAAGCGGAACTCAAAATTCCAATTTTAAAAGGTCCTCCACGGAAGTTACATTTTGGCACACCCTAATGTATATATGTGCGATATAACGCGGCTTGTGTCCACTCTAACTCTTACGATTCTCAACGGATCTTCATGAAACTCAGCATATATATTCTCCACATGAATGCCCAAGTCAAGTTCAAATTTGAGCGGAATCGATTGATTATTCAAAAAATGTCAGCAATTTGAAATTTTTGAAGAACTAAAATTTTACACTTTTACTACTTTTTCCCCTAATAACTTTTGAATGCGATTTATTTTTTAATTTCTGTAAATTTCATCTTAAAGTCCACAAAATTAGCTTTAATTTACATACCTGCATAAAATTCTAACACAAAAATTCCCCAAATCATTAATGAAATTTTACTATTGTATTCGTTTTAAATAATTTATGATTTATCGTTTAATTATTGTTTTATTTGTATATTGTAATTTGCCTAACATTTTTCATCTTTCTATTTAATTTAATTTTTTTTTTTCATTTACATAGATAACATTAAAAACATTAGTACATAACAATTTATACAGATGAGAATAGTAGATTACAATCTCAATTTTAGGTTATGCATTTCATGAACCATCATTACTTTCATTGAGTCTCATTTCTGTTCGATTATGCTCCTTTGCTCTCTTTCGATCCTGTTTTCAAAAAATTTACTAAATTAATTTATTATTATTATTATCAATTATGGATAAATGTAGCTGTTAATGAAATCTAGTTCCATTTCCGCTGCCGAATGGCCTTTTTTTTTCAATTTATTCCTAATTTTTTAGGAAATTTTACTCAAAAGTGTTCCAAAAAAATTGAAACATTTAATATTTTCTCAAAGCTGTCAAAAACTAATTTTAAAGAAAAAAAAAATACCATAATTATTAAGAAATAATTTGAAAATAATCTTGAGGGAAATGTGGGCTGTCTTTTTAAAATTTACGAGCGTTTTCCTGCAACATGCGGTCACCCACAAGTGTCACTACTGTAGTCGTAAATAAAATCGAAGCGCAGTAGGCGTTCTGGACTTAGGTTACACGGTAAAATCTCGTGAAAGACCAGGCCCCAGAAAAAGTCCATGCATATTTTAGAGATGTAGCAATATTGTACCTGAAGTATGAAGAAGGGTTGAAAGCAGTTAGCAGCCCAAAATAATCTATTCGAGAATAAACTAACTTGTTTTGAGTCCGCGTGCAGGGAAAATCTGCTTCAGATTTGTAGCGTAGCAGAAAAAGGGCGGAGAACTTTTGTGCTAAACGTTTCATCTCAACTTTTCATTATTGTCGTTCCTATTTACTACTCAGTCTAGCATAATACACCCGGCTAGTTATTCTTTGATAAGTTTGGCTTCTGAGAAAGTTTCTTCAAATAATAACAGCGGTGAGGGAATAACCTCTTGCTTAAACTTTTTTTACGTCTTAAAACTGTCACGTTGTCTTTGATCTCATCCGGAGCTTATCGTGCCGAGTCGTAAATACAAACAACCACTCGATCGGAAGCAAACCATGATGATCCCGTTACAGAAGTAAGCCGCGTACATATACAAAATCCGAGAAAATCATTTCTCATTGTTGTTATTAACTATTATCGCTACACAATTGTTTACTTTCCGCGAAATTAAGTTGTTCCATTTCCTTTACAATGCACTTGATTATTTTCCGTTCTCTGATAAAGCAAAGCCACTTACAAATCGCTGTTTACATCCTTTTCTAATCTAGATTCCGGATTATCACCAGCAACCGGTTTTGATTGGCCATTAGCACAAAAAAAAAAAAAAAAACAGAATTTTCTCAAGCGTGTCTAAAAGTTTTCAATCTCTTCTATCTTCCCTTCTTTTTCTTCGATGATTCCCTCAAACTACCATCAAACTCTTCAGTTTCAAGTGGACTTATTTCGGCTTGCTGGATCCAAAAGTTGTCATCCAAATAAAACTCAATAACGGTTTTTGAAAAGCAATCGAAGCTCAAAAACCAAAGCACGATTTATCGCTTCGAAAAGTGTCCCGGTTGGTGATAATAGTCGAGAAATCACTGGTGACTCCCCCAATATTTTGACTGGCGTGTCAACGCGGAGCGTCTCTTTGAGTCTGCTCGGTGGCCCGTGAAGCCATTCATTCTCCCGCGTATACCAGACGCTAACAGAGAAAGAGCCATTGATGATGGAGAAAAAACGTGTGTATTATTATATTATATTGCCGGGAGATGGGAGACGAGAGCGTTAAATGCTTCACAGATTTATTATCTGTACGTTGGTACACTTTCGGCGCAAATCTGCGGTCAGGATGTGGCCGCATTCATTATATTATTTATTGTATTGTCTGATCACAAGTTTAATGGGACGTACATCATATATCTCATTCACTATTTTACAATATTTATTTTTGAGAAAACCAATAATATAATATAATGTAATATAATGGCATGTTTTTTTTTTTTTGGAAGTAGAATTTTAGTGATTAATGTTCGTACGAAGATGTCCAAAAAACCAGCTGAGCTATGAAATCTTGGAATAGTTGTCAGTTTTATTCTCATGTGCATGCTTTTGCTTCCATTTCTTTCGGAAGAAAGCTAAGATGACCGGCAAAGTCCCTCGAGAATCTCCAAATTCGAAAGACGAAAGACGAAGGGCGGATTTCCGTCGCCGAAGAAACAATCCGGATAATTTGACATTTTTAACGTCAGTTTCTAGGATTTTCTTGCAATTTTTGGTGTATTAGGTATGGATACCACCGCATAGTTTTTTTTTGTACAAATTTAAGTCTCGTAGGAGCTGCTTACACACAGTTTGAAAAAGGGATCGAGACCCTGGGGAATAGAGAGACCAAAGGCTGAAACTTGTGAACATTGCCGTTGAAAAATAGTCTTATGAAAGTAATTTTGACGTATTTGGAGAATAATTATGGTTATTTGACCTGTTGTCAGTAATGTGAAGCAATTAAAATAAAATTTACAGCTGTATGAACGAGGACCAAAAGCCATGTATAATATAATGAAATAATGGATGTTAAATGTATTTATATTAAATTATAAACTATAAATAGTAAGGTGGGCGTCGGTGATCAAGGACAGAGATCTTTAAAAATGTAATATAGTAAAGCAATAAAATAAAAAAGCAAAATAGTGATCAGCGGGATATTAAGTGTCGTCCGAGAGGACAAAATGGTTGGCTGGTAGTCGAGCCGAAGATATCGCGTTTCAGTTCCCGCGGAGTCGACGAAACGTAAATTTTTCATTCACAAAAAAGAAATTAAGTTTGCTAAAATGCCTCGATACTCGTAATCTTGATATTTCCTGGTCATCCGGTCTCCAAGCAGATCCTTTAAAAGTAACTGCCGTTACCTCCTCTTTTTAGTAAATAAAACTAAAGTACATAAATGAATAAATAAAATAAAAAATATAAACATAAATGAAAATAAAAAAGACAAGGACAGATAAAAAGTGTTCCATGAATCGTTAAGTGTCTCGGGATCGTTAAAACTAAAACTTTATGGACATTTTAACAACTTTTAGACAAATTTAGCTAATTTAATAATGTATTGCCGATACTCGATTATATTTTATGTCCCACTAAACACTTACAGTTTTTGGGTGGTGTCATAACTGTAGTAATCATTTTTATTTTTATTTATTGAAACTAATAAATCGTTAAAAACGTCTTAGCATGTGAATACACGTCCTCGTTAAGTGATATTCAGTGACAATAATAATGACGATTAATGACCAGAGTTTATTATATTGTATACTAGAGTCTCGTTAGAGCCATTCATCAATTATTCACACACATTTGCTACTCTTGAGTGGTGCTACTGAAAAATCTCCCGGGTTATTTGGTAGCGTACCACTGGAGATGTGGATACTGGAGACTAGGACTCCGTTGTTGTGTTGTGTCGGGTGCGGTTTTGAAAAATTACCAAGGACGAGCTCCGGGACGAATTGACAGATGTCGATATGCCTTTCTGACGCTAGTTAGTATCGCGGTTTCGCCTCTCTCTTTTCCAATTAGTCACGCTTTTGACGTTTTGTACATACATATGTGTCTATTCTTCGCCAGATTTACACATTCTATCTTTCATTCTTATTCTTTGGTTAAATATTACACTCGACTTTCATTATCATCTATAGTTTTCATTAAAAAATTCGTTGTAATATTTTTTGGCTGGTAGATTTTGGGTGAAGTCATTATTCTACCCTTCAAATTTATTCAAATTTATTTTTTGCACATTTGTCAATCTTTTCGATGAATCAAAAAAAATTTTTGGGATATGATATTAAGGTATTTGTTAAGAAGTAAAGTTTTAGTTATTTTTAACCACAAAAAATTAAGATATTTCTTATTTAAATTGTTGATAAAAAATCAAAATTTGAATTTAGAAAATTTTTTCAATTAAAAAATTCAATTTTTAACTTACCTCTAAGAAAATTGGAAATTTTAAAAAATCGGGAAGTTATTGTTTTTACCCCGTTTTCCGGAAATCGAGTTTTTAACAGATCTTGACGTTTTGAGGTGCTAGGAAGTTTCCCTGACTATTCCCGCGATGGTGTCTGTAAGTTTGTATGTATGTATGTATGTAAGCCTCTCATAAATTTTGAACGGCTAGACCGATTTGATCGCGGTAGGTGTCATTTGAAAGAGCTTGACCAAACTTAGATTTTAAGTACAATTTGGACCGATTCCGACCGGTAGATTTTGAGGAATCTTAAAAAAACTACAAAAAAAATTCTTTTTCAAATCAAGTTTTTTTTTAATAACTTTTAAACGGCTTGATCGATCAATTCCAAAAACTAACCAGCTCTTAACATCAAAAAATCACGTCGATCACCACCAAGCCGGTCAAAATTGATTGATTCGTTCGTGAGTTATCGTTGACGGAAAAAATCGAATAAAACAATTTTTTTCGAATTACACCGAAACTTCCTGTCTTATCGATTTGTGTTTAAAAATGTATCATAGAATTTGAAAAACTGCTTTGAATGCCGCCAATTCATTCACTCATAAGTTATTGCGGTTTGAAAACTAAAAAAATAGTATTTTATTAAACTTCTATCAGACTTTTGAGCTCGGAGAGCTAAAAACTACATAAAAATTATATTTTTGAGCTCTTCGAGTTCAAAAACGTAATAAGCGCAATTTTGAGCGCTTAATTACGAAAGTAGCGGGAAGTTGTAGGGATGGCCTTCAGGGTCAACCGTTTTCCTAATTGTTTTTTTATCAATTTATTTTCGGCAATTAGAATATACTTTTATTTTAATTAATGAAGATTTTTAAAGTCTCAAAGAATTTTTCCAACAAAATTTCCCTTATAAATAACCCAAAAATTAATTTATAACATCAAGTAAAAAAAAAAAAAAAAGAGTTTGAAGCCGTAAAAAATGTATAATGACCAAAAAAATGTTGAAATTATCTGGTAAGAAAAAAAAAAAACTAAAAACATATTTAACCAAAAAAAGTCTCTCACTGGGTTGCATATTTATTTGACAAATGTTAAACGAGTGTCAGTACAAAATGACTTCCGATTTTATTTAGTGTCCATGGTATGTACCCAAGACACCTCGGGCCTCTATAAACCGAGTGGAACCTGAACGTGTGCCCGTCCCGAAAATAAAACCTCGTGTCGGTGATGGTGAATGGGCACTCGAGACTCGAAGCGTCCCAAACCGTGTCCAAAGTATGTTTGCCCACAAGACGCTCGCGGGACTACACACTAGAACAGCAAGGGTGATCCTCCAAGGTGGTCTTACCATTTTTCTTCGCCTCAATTCACTTATTCACACGTTAAACTCTTATCTACTCCATACACTCCCACGCCCGGTCCTCCTTATGCATACCAGGCGATATTTTTGGTTTCATAATTTAGATTGATAATTCAATTATACACGATCGATCAAATATTTAATATCAGATGAATTGCGCAAGAAAGGGAAAGTCTAGCTCAAGCACGTGGGAGACTATTTTAAGAATTAAACAAGAAGCCTCTTGTCTTTATTTATTTAAGAAAAAAAAAAAACCTTTTGGTATTCCGTGAAAGCGAAAATGTAAAACAAAATTAATGTGATAAAACAAAATTTGTTTAAATTGTGTTGAGGTCATGCGTGTTCTTTTTTTTTTTGGGTGCTTAAAAAGGAGAAATGAGGTGAAGGAGCTTGTTCAAGTTGATCATCCGGAGAATTTGAATCTGAAGCATTTAAAACTCGCCGGTGATTAAATATATTTATTTATGTGAATAAATATATCAGTGGATGAGTTGAGATTAATTAAATATGCATGTTACACAATTTTTTCGAGTATCCATTTCAACTCTCGTCTCTAGTATTTAGTTTAAACTATAAATTCCTGGCTATGAAAATTTATATTACACATTAAAAAAAAAAAAAAAAAAAATTTTATATTTATTACCATTTTTAATGTAATTATTTTTTAGTTTTAACTTAAAAAAAAAATTAAAGTTAATTTTTAACGTCCTTAGTTCCGAGAAAAAATCGTTTCCTCAAAACTTTTTTGAAATTTTGAGTACTTATACTCATAAGTATTCTTTATACGCAGGAATTCTTTTAAATAGTCCTTGCGGCACTAAACTTTGCAATATTAGCATTTAAAATTTGTATATTTTACATACAAACCCTACGCTGACCGACGCTCAAGCGAACGTTTTATCAAATATCAATCATACTTTTCTTAGGATTGTTTTAAAAAACTGAGAATCATTAATTGAAGATATAACAAGTATTTTTTATCAAAAATAACATAAACGAGCGGTATTCATTTTTTTATAAAAAATTTTTGAAGTTACTGACTTTTGAAATTTTACGTGAGTGGAAGTAAGTGAGCGATAGTCTGTAAAGAAAGACAGCACTAGTGCGTGAGAAAGAAACCAATAGCCATAGACTATTGGTGTCTTTTTCTTGTCTATGAATTCCTTAATCAAGAGAAAAAATTTTTGAACTAAGTTAAATTATAAGGCGGGTAATAAGGTCACCTAAGGGAGATTTTGAAAAAAATCGAAAATATTGCATTTAATTATTACAATGTATCATTAATTTTTAAATTAATACATTAATCATAAAATATAATGGAGTAATGGTAATTTTCACCATAAACAAATACAAAAGTTTGGAAAATCCAAAAGTGCACGACTCATAATGCTCATTTAATTATGAAATATAAAAAGAAAAAAAAATTTTTAAAATAACTAGCAAAGTGATGCACAGGCGCCCCTGGTGGAATAAAATGTACATAATATCTA
>JZSA01000772.1:0-22362 GCA_000956155.1 Cotesia vestalis
TGAGAAAGAAACCAATAGCCATAACCTATTGGGATCTTTTTCTTGTCTATGAACGTCCTTAAGGTACCCGCGGGTTATAAGGCCTAGCTAAGGGAGATTTTGAAAAAAATCGAAATTATTGCATTTAATTATTGCAATGTATCATTAATTTTTAAATTACTACATTAGCCATAAAATATAATGGAGTAATGTTAATTTTTACCATAAACAAACACAAAATTAAATTTTTTCAAAAACCTTGCGGATAGGCCTTATTTTACTACGGTAGGGTAATAAGGCCTGCGGGTTATACATACTGGAAATAGTTATACTATACTTGATAGAATTGGTATTAGAGATCAATCATCACTTAAATTGAGCAACAATACTTTTTAAGATGTTGATAAAAATTAGAACAATGATTTTAAATTATTAAATATAAAATTATAAAAAATGTTTACCATTCACTCAAATCGTTTTTTAGGAATTCTTCTGCGCTACTTTAGCATATGACGGATGATGAAATATAGAAGACAAGGAACATTGTATCGGGACTCTATAAACTTGTAGCGACATTTCTATGCTAGACGCTTCTATTAGAGAAGTTTTTAGCAGAAGCGGTTATTTTAAATAGCATTTTTATCACTTAGGCTTTATTATCCCCGGGTACCTCAGTTTAAAAATTTTTTAACTCAAATTAAAAAGACCAAATTTTTTAAAATAATTCACTTGATTGAAATAAAATTTTTTTTTAGCTTATATTGAAATAGGCATGTTAATTTTGAGAATTATTATTTCGGGAGCAAACAAATCGGATGAATAAAATCTGTAGATAAAAAACGTGTGATGATTAATGTTGTAAATTTCCGTGCCAGTGGATAAACCAAAAGAGTGAGTCTATATTTGTAAGCTTTGTGACACGGAATCGAGTTCATATTAGCCCCATCTGCCTCCTCGAATAAGCTTCCGAGTGAACGAGCAAGCATATAGTCCAACAACAATAATATCTATCTGTTACATGTTACATAAGCGGGGTACATTATTTTTATTTTTATTTGGGAAGAGAGTAAGAGTGTGAAGCTTTTGGTGAGCAAGTCAACCCGACGGATTCCACGCGGGACCAATGGAAGACTTGTCTGTCTATATACCTATTACATACAATGTGTATTCTTAAAAAGTTATGTGTAACGTTCTGAGTCGAATTAGCTCACAGCCAATTGATCAACAATCACCGAGCCTACTAGGTTTGTCATATGGCTTCTAAAGTTCGCGATGAAATTTAATTCACTCGCTTTTAAATGACGCGTAAATCAAAATTGTTAGTTTAAATGGGACTAACGTGGATATTTATGCTATGGGGAGTTTCAATTTATATTTTTATTTTTTATTTTTATTCACAGATATCAAGGTTTTTTACAATGACGTAGATTGAATATAAAATCATAGATAAAAATAGTTTCGCTTTGAAAAATATTATCGAAAACCAGTTTCTCGTGTCAGTTTTATGTTATTTATTTCCTGAATGAGGAATTATTGTTGAGGTGTAACTTTTAACTTGCCTCGAGCACACTTCGACATTTTATCGGATCTAAATACCGTGTAATGCATACGCGAATTCAATTTTATACAATTGTTATTTAATTATATGTTTTTAATGGAATTTTTTGTTTTATTAAAATGTAAAATTATACAAAAAGAAAAATTTCTTGACTGGAGAACAAAATTCTTAACTCAAGAAAATTTTCAGGGGCCTGAAGGTTGTGTTGGCCGAAGTACAAATTTTTCTTGAAATTCTATTCTTGGTGGGAGCAATTTTTTTTTAATTCAAATTATTATAAATACTTGATACAATAAATTTTTATATTTGATCAAGATTTTTAGATACTTTAGGGAAGCAGCGCCACCTACTTTAGCTGAGAAAAAAATTTTCTCTTGAATATTTGATGCCTATTTTATATTATTTTAACGTGCAATTATACGTATTGAATAAAAAAAAATGATTCAATATTATTTGATCTTCCCATTTGACACGTCAGTCAATAAAAATATTAATGAAAATTTACTACCAAGATATTTAATTTTTTGGAGCAAGAAAGAAATTTTCTCAAGGCAAGAAAATTTACTTTTATCAAGAACAAAATTTTTTGGAGCAAGAAGCTGAATTTTTTCAAAACAAGAAGATTTTCTTGGATCAAGATAACTATTTTTTAAAGCAAGAGGATTAAGTTTTTAAAATAAGTAAAATTTCTTGTGTCAAAGAAAATTTTTTTTTCGCTTAAGAAAATAATTAGTAAGAAAAATATTTTCTTGGCTCAAGTGAACCTTTTTTTCTGTGTATTTATTAGCAAGAAAAAAAATTAATTAACTTGTCAAAATTTTCCAGATGAAAAATAATAAAATATTTGGACACTCGGGTGAAATAGTGAAAATACATTCTTTATAATTTGAAAATAGCTCAACCGCTCCGCCCAAATATCGACGAACACAATGAGAGAGTAAGTTTAGCAGAGTTAATGTATACAATTATAGTCTTGTCACTTCTGGGAAAGAAGATTATAATCCCATTGTAGAGGAGTGAAATATATTTTGGAGTCAGTTATTTAAGTACCGTGAATTATCGACAAAGTAATGCAGTATTGTTAATTTTTAGGAGTACAATTAACAAAAGGAAGACGATGGACAGTGCCCGTAGCACTGCTATACTTTGCCAATTTGACTATTCTGATATATTAACTTTTAAATTTATATTTTGGGTCATAATCCGTTCCCCGCCCACAAAATTTTGGGCTTTATAAATTAGGTCGAGAATATCCAAGGAGCCGACAGCTACTGAATGCACTTGTAATTCTGTAAAATATGATGCTAACGTTATGAATAATGTACCTGAACAATCCTTTTTTCAGAAATACCGAGTATAATCTCGTTATTTATTTATGGCTGTCTTTTGGGTATAAGCTCACTTATAAAACTCAAATATCTGTCGGCTCTTTATTTAAATACTTTCGAGAGTCATTGAGAACTTGTTTGTCGTTCTTTAAAAAAAATTTTTTTACAATTATGTTTTTTAAATAATTTTCCTTCACATTTTTTTGTAACTTTTAAAAATTTTTTTTTAATATTCAAAAATTTAGATCAATAAGATTAATAAAAAAAAATTTATAAATTTTTGCAAAATATCTGTAAGCAAAATTTTTAACTTCTAAAAAATATTTATAAAATTTTAAGTAAAAAATTTCTTTAATAAAAAATTTAATTATTCTCAAACAAATGTGATTTAAAATGAATTTTTCGCTTTAAAATTTAGACAATAAAATAAATTAAAAAGAAAACAAACAACCAGTTCAGAAAAACAAATATTTAGAAAACAAATAATTAAATAAACATTACAAGCGGAACATATTAAATCCCCCGATCCGGATAAATCTGTTGGAGATTATTAAATCTGGGAGGATTCTTCATCTTGGGATGCTGGATTGGCTGGGATACCGATCCCCCTCGGTCGGCAATTGGCAGATCGGTGAACAGGCGTGGCAAGCCGGTCGGGCCCATTTCTCCCTCCATTCTTATGTCGCGAGAGGATTGAAAGATTGACGAAGTGGAGCCAGGTAAGAGAGATTCTTGTGCTGAGTGTGTCTCCTCACCTTCGGCCAGACGAACAGGTCGCAACGCTCCAAGTGCGCTAGTCCTCTCCCGTCCATCGACGTGGCCGCACCTCGTCTCCCTCGTGCGCCACGGACGTTACTCAATAATATTTTATTTATTCAATCGTTATTTATTAAAACTAATAGTCATCATTTTAATTGTCATCCACGCTTGCGCTTACGAACTCAGTGATTATAAATAAAAATAAATATTTTATCTAATTGATGGTGGACTTTAAAGTTTTAGTGCAAGGACCCAGTGTGTTTGTGATTTATCCTAAATTTAACAAACTAGTTAGTTAATTATTCAATTACGTTCTTACTGTCTGCTGGATTCCGTCGTGGAAGTTATTTATTTTAAAAGGTACGTACGAGACTTCATTGGTGACTTCAATGCTATCTCTGGTGATTTTAATGCTCCGATTATTATTTTATCTCTTAATTTTAATTTTGTGAAGCTTGAATAATTTTGTAAAAATAAATTAAATTTTTTGATTAAATAAAAAAATTGTAACATTAATCATTTATTTTATACCAAAAAAAATTTTTAAAGCTTGAATAATTTTTTAAAAAATTAATTAAACTTTTAATAGTTTAAATTTTTAATTAAAAAAAATTAAAACAAATAATTTTTTTATCCTAAAAATAAATTTTTAAAGCTTAAATAATTTTTTAAAAAATTAATTAAACTTTTAATAGTTTAAATTTTTAATTAAAAAAATTTTAAACAAATAATTTTTTTATCCTAAAAATAAATTTTTAAAACTTGAATAATTTTTGTCAGTTATTTAATTTATTCATAAATAAAAAATACTTGCAATAAATAACAAGCGGTCGCAATATCCCGACTATAGACTTAGACATAAAGACAAACTCTTAAAACTCGGCACACGTGCTCCAGCGAAATGAAAACATTAAAGTGGTGTCCCTCAATAAGCAATGCGGTGGTCGGTTTGTGTTGCTAAAATATTTGTTCCCGGCAATTCGAGAGAACAAAGCCCGAAATAAGTCAAGGCAAAGGTAAAAAGGATCCTGGTTCCATCTCTCTCTGTTTCTCTGAAAGGACTCTTTCGAGTGCCGAAGCAAACGTTACAATTATTATGCATATATAAACTCACAAAGGCACTCCCATGTCAAAATATATTTATTGCACTCGTTTCTTTTCTTGCTCTGTCCTTACTCGGATTATTACCCTCATTATTACCATTGCACTTCTTTTATTAACCTTTTTTGTCTACAAGCGTCTCAAAGGGCTGCGGTGTGTCACTTTATTGTCGGCCGGGTGCTGGACTACCTCAGTCCCTTGCGTCTACTCGTACTACTTCCTTAAATTCAGTCCTCAACCTCAATCTCAACTATTTTTATTTAAACGAATAATTAGACCACTTGAAAAATACAAATTAAAAATAAAAATTACTTGCACATAAATGTTAACATAATAGTCTTGTATTCTCAGGAATTGAAGCGAATAAATGCATAAATAATTAACAAGGCTACTAAGTATGAGCGTGAGAACTTGAATCTTTTAAAATTACAATAATAATGACGTCTTGCCGATGATGGTAATGAAAATAAATAATTATTTATTTAAAATTGAATAAATAAAAATAACATTGTGTTATTATAATTGATTTTAATCTTGTAACTATTTCCGTGAACCATAAGGTCTCTTAATAATAAAATAATTTATTAAAATAAAAAATAACAGAGATAATGAGTCACAGTTGAATTGTATCGAGTATCGAGCGACCCGGTAAAGATCTTTAGCTTTAATACAGAAGGTAGGAAGGAATTACAACAGCTGGCGATCGTGTAAGTTTTTTAAGGCAAGACGAATTGCCAAGACGTAATGCCACGCTACTCTTGTAATATTCTGAGAACTATGAGAGTAGATATAGGTATGTACATATGTAAAAAAATAAATAAAATAAATACAGCACAAGGATCTGCTCGAAAAGGGTTTGGCTCTTTCATCTGCAGATATATAAACTCTCAAGCTCAAGTGTCGTATCCTAGAATTGAAATGTGGCTTTAAGCGAGTATATAGGCTCGTGTTAAAAATTGAATCGGTCACGGCCCGAGAAGTCGAACAATGTAGGTTTTTAAAATCCTCTACTCGGCCACTTCTCCCTGTATAATTTTTTATTTAGTTTTATTAGATCGGCGTGGAAGACTAGGCAGTATTGGGTCCCCACTCTTGAGAATGGGAATAATAACCAGACAGCAGACTAAACTGTCGCGATAAACGATCCTCGAGAAGAAAGTTATTAATTGTCTACGGCTCCTGGTTCTTCTTTTACATTGTTGCTCGATCGCGAAAATATTAACCGAAAGATATTCGTCCCCCGGTGGATGAATTTCTGTGGATATCTTTCCAGGAGAATCATTTTTCAAACATCACCCTCTTGCTTCTCGCCTCCCCTCGCTTTGGCTCTGTTTAGATCAATTCTAGCTCGAATAAGCTCTTTTAAATCCACTCCTACCTTTTTTTTTATTTTATTTTATTATTCTCGCTCTTCTTTTAAGCATTTATTTTATTTTTTTGCTAGCTCACTTGACAATGTCGATCCATCCATCAGAATGATCGTTAAAAATCGAGAAAGATACACAAACATTTAATATTATTTTTATTTTTCAGTCTACTAAAAATAAAAATATTTTTTTATTTTTAATAAATTTAATTAAATAAAAAAAAAATAAAAAGTATTCTTTGTACTACAATTAGTCATCGTTTCCGAACAATAGCTCATAAAAAAAAAAAAAAAAAAAAAAAAAAAAAAATTGCAAGTAGTCTCTTTTTGGTTTTGAAAGCAATAACAGGACAAGCGCAAAATCGGATCAGGTATAGAGAAAGTTAGTTTATGAGAGTGAAAAGTGACAAGAGTCAAAAGGGTTGAGATATCAGCCCCAACTTCCGATTCAACTTAACTTTGGGTGAATGGGGACTCGCTTCTAACAGAATATAAAGTATAACAATAATAAAGGTCATGAAAGGGATTAACTTTGTGCTCGAATTTAATGGTGCGTAAACTGGGGTACCACGACTCACCCCTCGTCCGAACCTCTTCTTTATACATCGTACATATACATACATAAATATATATCTTACTCTTGAGTTTACTTAAAAAGTCAACTAGGTCTGACGGGAGCTAACCCGAGCAGACAATAAAGCAAATACCAGTCCGTGTTATTTTTCTTGTAGACGTTTGAATATACTCACCCCAAAAATAAAGGAAATATAAATGTACATGTTACATATAATATATCTTCGGATGTATTTTGCCGACTGAGGCACGCGTTGCTCCGCAGACTTCATTAACCAACAAATATTTACCCAGAAAAATACAACTGGGGCACTGGGTCATTTTTTTAACCCTCTAAATTATTTTAGCTGTAAATTTTTCGATAAGAAATAAAATAAAATGCAAATGCTGAATGTAAGCTAATTGGAGCCGAGTCGAAATTGCCGAAAAGAAGAGACTGTGAAAAAATTCCGAGGATAAATGAGCTCGGGAATGAAATATTTAATGGTCTTACCGGTATCAAGAGGGATGTTTTTGCCGGAGGTATATATACATATAAACATACAAAGAGGAGACTGAGCCGGGTATTTTAACGAGAACTCACTGGGTAATTAGAACTCTCTGCGGACGAAGCGTTGACTCCTGGATAATTGCGTTAAAACGGAGACTACGCTTTGTCCGCTCGTTATTGTCCTTGCTCTTCGTTAACGATCGCCCGGCTGTTTGTTAGTAACTTTTTTACCGAGGCACCTTTTAGTCGCCCTTTACCCTCACTCTTGGCTGTATGTACTATACCATCTAAGCGATAGAGGGACACCGAGTTTAAAACCAATCATCATATCTCGACGCACAATCTCGGACTCCTACGGGCATTTACTTGCTTCCTGCTTCGCAAAGTTTCATTTTGCCTCGAGTTAAATTTTTGCTTTTTTGGTAAATTATTATTCGGGATTTTGAGAATTCTCTCTGTAAGATTTATAATTTTTTTTTAATAAAATATCTAAACACGTTATCGCCCGGGGGAAATTTGATGGTTAAATTGAGATGTAAACGTGGCTTGAAAATTAATAAATATAAATACGTTTTTTAAATAAATAAATAAATTATTTACACCGTTAAATTTTAATAATTTTTTAAAATAATTTAATTTAAAATAAAAATTTTTCAAGGGCTGTTGAGTTTTAAATTTATTGTTTTAATTGTTTTTCAATGTTCTCACCGTTAAAATTCCAACTCGGTGACCGTTTTAATTTATATCGAAGCAAAAAGGCCTAGATAAAGCAAACACGAAGAAAAAATACCGAGCAGGGGACTGTAATAAAATAGTGAGAAAAGTTTTTTTTAAAAAAAAAAAAAAGACAGCAGTTGTAAAAAAGGCCGCGGGCTTGTTATCAGATTCTGGCCTAATTTTATTCCCGTTTAGTTTTTAAATTCAAAAACAAGTATTTGTATGAGCATGCAGTACATATCCGAGTTATTTGGATTTGTGTGTTTATATTCATTTAGAGGGTGGAAGAAGTAGAAGAGAACTAACGAATCGAGGGAACTCCGTCCGGCAGATGGCACCGGGCGGGCAGATAGCGCTGATTTATGGACACAGAGAACGAGTTTCCGTTGGCTCTAACGAAGCTTCCTAATATATGGTTCCTCTAAATTCTAAAATAAAGTTTAATCCATATCTTTGAGCGAATACCGAGACAAGATGAGGAGCATAAAGAGCGAGCCTAAAACCATAAACACCGAATAATGCTTACTAACCGTCGATAAAGGAAAAATTTAACCGGTCAACTTTATTTTTTTACACTCAACTCGGATATGTGTTTAATTTTGGAGCAAACCGGTTATCTCCCCCGCATTTTTATAGAACTGCTTTTTTTTACCCCGACTTTTGTTGCCTTTTGATTGTTCCTCTCAGAGGGAATTTACTTTTTATAAAACGTTTTTTTTACGGTTGACCTTGAGATTTTTTTTTTATTTTAAGAGCTACTGTTTAATAATCTCATGAATAATTTTTGTTTTTTTTTTTACAGATGAATCAACAGTGCAAAGTTTGCGGCGAGCCGGCAGCAGGTTTTCATTTTGGAGCTTTTACGTGCGAGGGTTGTAAGGTAAAAATTATTTTTTTTTTTTTTTTTAATATTTCAATTAATGAAAATAAATTGATGAACAGAAAGAAAAATTTCTTGACTGGAGAACAAAAAAGTTTGGAAAATTCAAAAGTGCACGACTCATAATGCTCATTTAATTATGAAATATAAAAAGAAAAAAAAATTTTTAAAATAACTAGCAAAGTGATGCACAGGCGCCCCTGGTGGAATAAAATGTACATAATATCTATAGATATAGATATATCACCATCCATGTTAATTTTACATGGATATATATAGATATACAGTCTTGTAGTTTTCGTTTTTTATTAATTGCAATTAAACGACACTGAATTAATTAATCATTCGCATTCAGTGACCTACAATCGTCGATTAGAATTTTTTTTTAAAAAATTTAACTCAAATAGTGGATTTTTTCACAAGTTACAGTGTTTCCGGGGTTTCATACATGACGGACAGGAAAATTTTTTGACCTATTTTGGTGTTTTTTTCAAATTCTATTGCAGTAAATCAATTTTTAAAAAGTATGGAATTAATCTCCATTAAATTATCTCGACAATAGTATGCAAAATATCTTGATTCCGTGAACTAACAAGGCTATAATAATAAAAATAGCCGCCAAAATAAGGCGAAAAAAACTTTTCGATCGTAAAGCACTCTCTGATGCTTCGCATCATGAGTCGTGCAATTCTTGGCTCAAGAAAATTTTCTTGAGATTCTATTCTTGGTGGAAGTAATTTTTTCTTAATTCAAATTATCATAAATACTTGATACAATAAATTTTTATATTTGATCAAAATTTTTAGATACTTTAGGGAAGTAGCGCCACCTACTTCAGCTAAGAAAAAAATTTTCTCACCTTGAGAAAATTTTTCTTTTAAATATTTGATACCCATTTCATATTATTTTGGCGTGCAATTATATATATTAAATGAAAAAAAAATTGATCTTCCCATTTGATATGTTAATCAATAAAAATATTAATAAAAATTTACTTCTATCGAGATATTTAATTTTTTGGAGCAAGAGAGAAATTTCCTCAAGACAAGAAAATTTACTTCTATCAAGAACAAAATTTTTTGGAGCAAAAGACTGAATTTTTTCAAAACAAAAAGATTTTCTTGACTTAAATAAATTTTCTTGGATCAAGATACGTATTTCTTAATGCAAGAAAATTAATTTTGTTGGAATAAGTAAAATGTCTTGTGTCAAAAAAAAAAAAATTTTTTTTTCGCTCAAGAAAATAATTAGGAAGAAAAATATTTTCTCGACTCAAGTGATCCTTTTTTTCTGTGTGATTTAATTAAAATCATCTGTTAATTATAAATAAAAGGTGTAAATTAATTTGTCGATTTAAAAAAAGGTTAATAAGCCGATACTAATCAACACGTTCGAATAAAAGAGCATAAGGTGCGAAAAGCGTGGAAAAAACTAGCGCCCGTTTCGAATCCGTAAGTGGTTGCGGGGAATCCAGCGCACCGAATTGATTATCTCTTCTCTCTTCTCATCTTTCTTGAGATTCAAATTCTACATATTCTCACAGTACACTTTTATACACTCATAATAATAATAAATAAAAAAAAAAAAAATAGAATTAAAATCATAAAAGTCTCCTTTAAAATGAAAGTCTGATGACTCTGAATAATATTTTATAACAAACAATAATTATCGACAGTACAATCTACAGCTGGATGGTAGTTACCAGTTACTAGTTGACGTCCCGGTGGATATTTAAAATAATTTATAAAATGATCTTCAGCGTTTATAGATACAGATACAAAAGATATATGCAATATAAATTTATATTTGAGTTAGAGCTAGCGAAAAAATAAAAAAAGAAAAAACTATTCTCACTCCCTGGTGTATGTGCTCGTATAAGTATAAAATATACACTTTGTTATTTGTTATGTTACAGTATACACTTTCACGAATCCTTTCACCTTGCTGGCTGATGTCGACTGTAACTAAATAACCGCCGGTACGGGAAATGGTTCATATCTCTGCTTAGTACATGAGCACGCTCGTCTATTAAATCGAGCTCTGCCCATCATATCATAACCCGAAAGCTCTTTTACATTATAACAACAGCAAAAGGTCTCTCTCATCCGAGGACTCTGCAGTATCGACTTAAAAAAATTTTCCAAGGCTCGGATCGTCGCAATCATAAATCCGAGAATAATTGCCGAGATGCGCTTCTGGTGGAAAACACAGAATAATTAAAAGCTCGTTAAACAACGGCTGTCTAACGAACCGAATTAACAATTTCTAAATAACTTGAGTCTCTTAAATTCCTACTATTAAAGTATTTAAATGTCTTCTCGGGTTATTATTAGTCTTTTTATTATTTGTTTTTATTTATATATTTATATATACCCCTGACAGATTTATATATCGCGAGAAAGTATATTAAAATATTTTTATTGCTCTGTAATATGGGTAATTTTCTTTCTTTTACTCATTCATCTTTACAGCCTTTTTATTTTTTTATAATATTAAACTGGAATTTTCTTAATAATATTTTAGTAATTAGAAAATATTTTCCACTCATTTAAAACAATTTTTTTTTCTTTTTTAATAGATTTCATAGAAATCTAACTATTGCATTGGTCTTCATGCCAGAATTTTCAAAAAATTTTTGTATATTCTTACTCAGCTCGTCAATTTGAGTCAAAAAATGTATATGGTTCAAAAGTTTATATACATACGATATAACCGGCCTTGTCTCTACTCTAACTCTCTCAATTTTTAACGGATCTTTATTAAACTTAGCGTCCATATTCTACGGATAATTACCGATGTTAAGTTCGAGGATGAGCTGAATCGGTCGGTTATTTTAGAAATACAAGCTGATTCAAAATTTTGAAAAATTTTGAAAAATTCAACTTTTTTTGGTTTTCCCTACAACAAATTTTGAATGCAATAACTTTTCATATTTTTGTAAATTGCATCTTGAAGCTTATTTAATAACCTTCAATTCCCATGCTAATTTATTTCCCTCAGTCAAATAGATTACGAATAAGAGCAGATTAAAAATTTGAAAAATTGCGAAAAAATTCAACTTTTTTTTGGTTTTCCTTGCAATAACTTTTGAATGCGATAACTTCGTTTTTTTCGTAAATTGCATCTGAAAGCTCATTAAATAAGCTTCAATTCACATGCTTCATTATTTTCCTTAAGGAGCACACCTAGTGTGACAGCGTAAAAAAAAGGCATTTTTTGGGATCCAAAAAAAAAAACTAGTCAATCAATCGTTTTAAAATTTTGAGGGCATATTTATACATGTTTTAAGAGTACACAAAAAAATTTTTGAAAGAAAATATTAAATATTTTTGAAATGACAAGCGATCTCCGGTTGCGCCAAAAAAAAAGGTCCTCCACTGCTGCCATGATTGTAGCCTTCTCTGTTGATAAAACCTAAAAAAAAAAAAATTCTCGTTAAACTAAAACATATTGTCTGTACGATGACCCTCGGGTTGATAAAAAAATCAAAAATTGACAAAATGGCGGCATGTTGGAAAAAAAGTTAGATTTCACCCAAAATTATGATCGTTTTTGGCCTGCCAAAATTCGATTTTTGATTAAATCAAAAAACTGGAGGGTCAATTGTGTCTAGGCATTTAGTAATAAATTATGAAATCTACTTCCATTTTTTTTTTTTTTTTCAATGCCGTATAATTTTAAAAATATTTGAACAAATTGTTGAGTAAAAAATTCCTGATATATTTTAACCTCTTGATCCCCCGAAAAAGAATAACCAAGCGTATATTATCCCACGAAAATTAACTGAAGAGTAAAACGAAAAAATTTGAGAATAAGACAGAACACGAAAGCAGAACGAGGAAGGTTTTAAAAAAAAATTAAACGCATGAATATTAACGGTGATTTTTCTCACAGAGAATCTTCCTCAATCCATATATGTATCGTCCATCAGTAACTCTGCAGCACGAGCAGCAGCAGGTTGTATATTGTACATACATACATTCTCGGGATAATAAAAACGGTCTTCTTAAATTTGTTTCTCGTTAAGGGTCATCAGCTTTCCGGCAATTCAGGTCGCGGCTTTGTTCAATGTAAATGAGTGGCTCATTGTCGCCTCAACAATGTACCAAATTCAACAAACAATGAATAAACAATGACAGTAAACAGAATAGAAGTAATATTTATGCAAGATGGAAATCCCAAACGTATACGACCACCTAAAATATGACTCACTCGGTTATTATTTTAAAACCGAGCTGTTTTAGTTAAACAAGTGTCGAATTTGTTCTCCGGAGGTCGATGCTTCCTATTATTCTTCCTTCATATTGTCCTTGTTGCTTCTAGATCATCGGGGACAAAGAGATGCTCTGTAAGAAGGGGGAGTGTGACGAACAATCCCGTTTTGGTTTTGTGAAAAGTCACTTTGCATTATTTATATCTGTATAGAAAAAGAACTTCCGGCAATCACTAAAGACACTTAGCGAACTACATTAAACATAAAACACAAGACATTAACCGTAATTTAATTTCCGGATGTGGATAATGTTGATGGTAATAATCAGGATGATAAATAGCGATAATAATGAAGACGATAAAGCTAGATTAAACCCAATCATAACCACCGATTACCCGAGCATCATAAAGCTTAAGACTTTAGATGTATAAATAATATTAATTGTCCGAGTAAATATTGCGCACGTGCTCAAACCAACTCTACAATAAGTATGTGTGTAAACTAGTAAGATAAAGATAAAGATAAAAATAAAGAGAAAGAGAAAAATAGTTGATGGGAGCACACGGTGATTATACGGTTAATTACCTGCAATTCGGATTCCAGCAGGTGCTTACGCTCAACTAGCGATTCACTTGCGAACTAAACTCTTGGTTACTTGGAATAACTATCTTCTGAAATAAGTTTCTGTTCTAACTAAACCACATACTTGTTTAAGCTATTAAATTTTCATCCTGCTATCGGGTATCTGCTATGGATTGAATTAAATGGATCATGTTTGTTGATATGGAGAAAAATAATTATCCAACCGGGACTTGGTAATAGCAATTACGTTTTTTTTTTTTTTTTTTACCTCCGTTCAATCTTTTTTTATTTTTATTGGTTTTATTAACCAAATAAATTAAAGCTTTTTACTCCGAATGCCTGAATCTGAAATCGTTAAATTCGCGAGGATAAAATAAAACTGGTGTACTAAGACCACAACACAATCGCATCCATAAGCCAACGATTTATGGCTCGGTATTTCTCGGGCTTACTCACTCATGTGTGTGACATATGAGCATGTGTATGTATAACATTCACAAGCTGTATTATGTGGTAGAGTATCAGTATTACACAGGTATCAGCATGACTTATAAGCACAAAGCTGAGGATATTTGTGTTTAGTCTTGTGTGTTTTGAGCGAGTCCATAATACAAGAGCCCACCTACGGATTAACCCGGGACCCCCGTATGTGGGCCAAGCAAGCCACTCTTGTCCCGTTTGTGTGTATATGTATGTGTGTTTATTTGCAGTAGTGTCAGTGTATACAGGGAAGATACACCAATACTTGTATTTAATGTAGACGGGACATACGACATACGACGCAGTATCCTCCACCTTTACGACTACTCTTTACGAGGGAATAAATTTAGTCCCACCGAAATGATCGGTATCAGAGTATCCTCTGGCGCCGCGAACAGCTCGCAACCCACAAAATAACAACAAATAAAAAAACCGTGTTAATAAATTCGGTTGTAAAATTTAAGATCGTCATGCATGCACACTAAAACTTTTGTCATAGCCGTAACTTGCTTTTTTTTTTTAACCAAACACCAGGTGGTAATAATAATCCTTACTTAGCTTTTTATTTTCTTGCTAAATTCCGAGGTTTTATCACTCCTTTAATACCACTTACAATTAATTCACTATTTTAAATTTTTTTTACAACTTCCTATCTGCTAAATTAATTATTATTGTTGTTGTTAGATATTAATTTAATTACCGGGTAAGAATAAAAAAGGAAATCGATTTCTCAATGATTAAAATGCAGCAGCAATAAATAAAAAAAAAAAGAAAAAAAGCCGCCCTTGAACCACTTAAGTATCCCGGGACCGAAAAATATTAGTATTCACGAAGGAAAAGCATATCAGACGTATATAATCAAATCACTTGGTATAGTAAGTACTATTGTACATTTAATTCAATAAGATAATTGTGTAACCTAGCACGCAATCGAAATAATCGCGAATCGAGATCACGTTACGCATTCATCAAGTCCATCTTCTGTTTTTGCAATCCGAATATGTTGTAGCTGGTAGTTAATATAAAAAGTAAAACTTATTCCAATTGCATATTACACATTAAAGATTACACATTACACACTAGACGTTTGACATAGAAACTTGCGAATCTGTTTCTGTGGCAAAGTAAACTCTTAAGAATTGCAATAGGGTGAAAAAAAAAAAAAAAAAAAAAAAAAAAAAAAAAAAAAGGCTAAATAAATAGAGAACTAATCGCCCGTTGTATCGTACTAGAAAAATAGTTTTTATATTGCCAGTAGGCAGAGTACGCACATAATTGACCGTAGATTCTTGCCATTGCCGGCGTGACTTTATCTTTGAGTGGATCTATCGCACACAAGGCGAGTCAAATGTATCTATATAAATGGATGTATAAGTATATGAGTGTAAAGAGCAGAGCTCGGAAACAAACCGGCAAGTGTTTTATTAAAGCTCTTGCTCGTAAGAATAATCCATCTCTTATTGTCAATCTTTTATGTATTGCACCAACCAGTAAACTATTAAATAATTTGCATAAGAAATTTGAATGTGTGGTGCGTTTACGCATCCGTAAATCCGATCGAGACTCGAGAATCCATTTATACGTCCATTCATACACTTATCTAAATATTTATTATAACGTTAATTTAAATAAATCGAGTCTTCTTCTTTAGCTTTAGCTTTAACTTTAGCTTCTGGTCTACTCTCGGATTTAAAATCTAATGGATAGGATAGGACGATCTCGAGAAACTGATGCGAGCAAATCGTTCCAGACAAATTCTCTCCTACCGTATCGGTAGCCAAGGATACACGCCACCGGTAAAATAAAAAATAAACGCGGTAAAAAATAGTGACTTACGATCCTGCTGGAGTGTCTTGCCATAAAACGACTTGGACGGAAACTCTCTTTACTTTTCAGTGTGCTCTATCTCGACTCACCAGTCCACCAGCTTAACTTGAGAGTTTAGATCGCTGAGTTGTGATCTCTCAAGTCCACGGAAAACGATTTATATATATGACCATTCAACACACATATGTACACTTGATACTCAATCCCTTTCACAAATTCACTCGATTTTAGTTTTTTATTTTATAAATTACGATGTTATTGATTTACATAAAAAATAGTTTTTTTTTTTTTTTTCTAAAAAAACCCCAGGTGTTACCTCACCCCGAGTTCCCCGAATAAAACAAACAAAAACAAGTGACGCAATTCTCCGGAAAAAAAAATATTTAAGAGATTAGTCATGGTCCAGAGCATGAGCAAGAAAGTTAATAGTTGAATTAGTTGGAAATGGAGTTAAAAAAAAAAATTAGTGAAGGAAATGATCTTGATTCGACATTATTATGTACATTTTAGATTATATATTTGTCAGAGTCACGGTGATTCACACTAATGAGACGCTTAGCGTTAATTAATTATCTCTTAACGTTAAAAGTCCCCGGCGGAATTAAAGCCGGCATAAAATATGTAATATATGGGTCATTTGTTAGCCGAGTCATGTTCCGAGGAATGCGATCCTACGAGGAAGGAAACGATCTCGATTTCGTAGAAGGAGATCAACCGGCGTCCAGTATTGGTGACTCATCGCCACCAGCATCATCATCATCGTCTTCTCTACATGTCATGATTAATTGAGTGAAAAGTTTTATTTATCAAATCGATCAATGACAACCCGTCAAACTCGATCGATAAATAATAACATTGTTGATTTTATTTTCTCCTTAAATGAATTAGCATAGCAGGTGACTGCGGAAGAGCGTGTCCTGGCAGGTGGGTGTGGGAACTTGTACTTTTATTCGGTCTCTGGTTGACTAGAGGTCAGCAGAGGCGACACACGAGCAGGATGAGACGCAATTCAGATGCGGTACAGACCACACTGAGGTTGAATATGAGTATGAGTGCATAGCACGAGCTACAGACTGCTCGAGCGTAGCCGGCAACTGCATGCCACGGCTCTCGGCAAACGTCTGGACAGTACAGAGTGCAGGCCATTTCACATTCCCACGTCCTTAATATAGATTGTTGATACGCGGAGTAGTGTAGAATATAATATAACACAGTAAGAGTGCACTCACACGGACACTCAGCCTCGGAACTCGACTCGGGACAGTCATGACTGCTTAGAGCCAGCCTATTTCAACAAAAGTTGTTATTATATGTTATTATTTAAGTGATGAGTCTAGTCGGTCAATAACGTAAATGATCCTTTGCGAATTTTAGTGCCTGCATAGAAAAAAATGTTCACTTGAATCTAGAAAATATTTTTCTTCCTAATTATTTTCTTGAGCGAAAAAAAAATTTTTTTTGACACACAGAAAGAAAGATTTCTTGATTGGAGAACAAAATTCTTGGCTCTAGTAAATTTTCGGTCGCCCGTAGGGAGACCGAAGTTGTATTCGCCGAAGTAAAAATTTTTCTTGAAATTCTATTCTTGATGGAAGTAATTTTTTCTTAATTCAAATTATCATAAATATTTGATACAATAAATTTTTGTATTTGATCAAGATTTTTAGATACTTTAGGGAAGCAGCGCCACCTACTTTAGCTGAGAAAAAAATTTTCTCTTGAATATTTGATGCCTATTTTATATTATTTTAACGTGCAATTATACGTATTGAATAAAAAAAAATGATTCAATATTATTTGATCTTCCCATTTGACATGTTAGTCAATAGAAATATTAATGAAAATTTACTATCAAGATATTTAATTTTTTGGAGCAAGAGAAAAATTTTCTCAAAACAAGAAAAATTATCTTGACTTAAATAAATTGTCTTGGATCAAGAAACGTATTTCTTGAAGCAAGAGAATTGATTTGTTGGAATAAGTGAAATTTCTTGAGTCAAAAAAAAATTTTTTTTTCGCCTAAGTAAATAATTATGAAGAAAAATATTTTCTTGGCTCAAGTGAACCTTTCTTTCTGTGCACAAGAAATTTTACTTATTTCAACAAAATTCCTTGTTTTAAAAAATACCTATCTTGATCCAAAAGAATTTATTTAGGTCAAGAAAATCTTCTTGTTTTGAGAAAATTCAGTCTCTTACTCCAAAAAATTAAATATCTCGATAGAAGTAAATTTTTATAAATATTTTTATTGAATCATTTTTTTTTTCATTTAATATGTATAATTGCACGCTAAAATAATATGAAATGGGCATCAAATATTCAAGAGAAAAATTTTCTCAAGGTGAGAAAATTTTTTTCTCAGCTGAAATAGTTGACGCTGCTTCCCAAAAGTATCTAAAAATCTTGATGAAATATAAAAATTTATTGCATCAAGTATTTACGATAATTTGAATTAAGAAAAAATTACTTCCACCAAGAATAGAATTTCAAGAAAAATTTTTACTTCAGCCAACACAACTTCGATTTTCCATTAGGCACCCGAAAATTTTCTTGAGTCAAGAATTTTGTTCTCCACTCAAGAAATTTTTCTTTCTGTGTGTAAAATAATTTTGTCCCAGAAAATTTTAACCGCCGGTAGAATTAAACGTTTAAATAATTCGAAACAGTTATTCAATGGTCTTGAATAGAGCGCGTCTTTCCGGATTCCAGAATAAATAAATCCATTTTTATCTGGATGGGATTAAATAAAATAAATAAAATACATTTGTATCTGTTATTTGCTTGAGCGGTTTTTCCCGAGCAAGTTTGCGGCAACAAATCGGTCCGGGATTCCGGGCGTGCCAGCTGATTTTAGATAATCCTCGGCTGTATATTGTAAAGTGAGATTGTCCGCGTGCGACGGATTTGTCGCACGCGACCCCTAAATGGCGTGTAGTGGAGCTCGCCGTTTAGAGAACCCGCAACAACGTGTTCTGCTACTGGACACTCCGGCAAATAAGACAAAAACTGGTGAAATCCCCTAAGAGATTGATCTAGCTGCTACCTCGAGTAACTTTGCTTACCATATACCATTTACCTCTTAGCAGGTAGCTCTGATGGTTAAGTACAACTCCAACTATTAGGTATTACATAAAAGTACGCGCGAATCCCGTTGTAAGCGATTACTGCCATCGAATAAAACAAATCCGGATTAAATAGATGTATTTACCTCTGTTTTATTTTAATCGATTTATCACTTACTTTTAAATAATTCTTACCGCATTTGCGACCAATTCCCATACAAGTACATCGACAAATTGGATTAAAATTTTTCTACAACTATGTACTGTCTCTAAACTTAAAACGCCAATCGACGGCTTTCTACAAAGACTGACATAATTGTACCTCTGGTCTGTGATAATAAATTAGTTCTCGATACTTTTTGTAAGAGCTGAGAATTCAGTTTATATTATATTATATTATATTATATTATATGCATTAAGATTCTTCGGTTATTCTCTGGCGTGGCCTATCCAGGGTATTCTCGTATATCGTACATCGTATATCCCTTTTGACTGGGTTTTATCGTCGGCCGACAAGCGTTTAACGTTTTACGATCGACCACGCCGCACAATATACAATATACAATATACAATATACGGGCTGAAGAGCAAAACCCCAAAGCATTGAGCTCTCTTGTGATTCTGCTCTCCTACTCGCTGATGTCTGATGTCTGAAGCGCATCACGCTAATTCTCGTGACGCGCGTAACATTTTAGCTTGACGTTTAATCCAGAGATACACTCGTATAATAAACCGCAGCTCTAAATCCAAAACTAACAGCTTGCAATTAATCATTTTCATTTCTTTTTTTTTTTTTAATTTATTGACATCTTAATTAGTCAACTGAATTTCTAAATTTTACAATTTTAGTCATTTATTTAAAAAAAAATTATTTCAAAAAATTTCTGAACTTATATATTTTGACTAGATCATAAATCATCAAGTCAGAAACTTTTTTAAAGCAAAAAAATTATTTAAAAGAATAAAATTATTAATGATCTAAATTTAAACTCAAAATACTAATAATAAAATTAATTTTTGTTTCAGTCGTTCTTCGGACGTACGTACAACAACCTAAGCAGCATCTCCGAATGCAAGAACGGTGGAGTTTGTGTAATAAACAAAAAAAACCGAACTGCTTGCAAGGCCTGTCGTTTAAGAAAATGCCTGATGGTAGGAATGTCAAAATCGGGATCAAGATACGGCAGGCGTTCCAACTGGTTTAAGATTCACTGTCTTTTACAAGAGCAAACGCACAACCACGCATCAGCGTCCCCTTTTCCCCCCGGCTACATGTCAAGCTTTATGCCGTCGCAGAATCAAGTTGACGTAAGCCTAAAAGAGAAGGAAATCGCCTCGGTCAGCGACGAAAACCTCAACGTGCACAGGCACCTGATTCAGCTGGCGATGATCAACAAGGAATTCGACAGGAACAAGTCTCCGCACCCAGACGACATTGCGCTCCAGCAGAGATTGAGAATGCTCGCCTGGCAGCGGGACCAGGAGCGACTGACCCACCAGCAGCAGCACCAAGGCCCAGGGACTCCTCCCCGCGAAACCTCGCCTCCATCCGGCTACAACTACAAAACTTCCGCGGTGGCTCCCTGCTTGGTGTACCCCAAGGACACCAGTCCTCCGGGAGTCTTCCGGCCGTTCTCCTTCAAGAGGGCAGCCGACACCCCCAGCGACAGTGGCGCCTCCTCAATAGACGGCGAGTCCTGCAGCGAGTCCGACTACTACAAAAATCCCTCTCCGGTCAAGTCCATTCCGACTGTCGCTGCCTTCCCTCGACACCCGCTGCAACTAGTCTACTCGAGCGGGAGCTTCGTTACGACTCCCGTCGCCTCTCAACCTTCTCCTCGCGGTGGTGACCTCAACCTCGTCAGCCCCAGTCCTGGCGGCGTCGCCGTAGAACAGGACCAGCCGATTGATCTTAGTGTTAAGTGCTCCAGGAGCTCACCCCGGCCTGTGGAGTCCCCCGTTGAACACCTCCAGGTGGACGACCACCCCGAGACCAGCCATAACGCCGGCGAGGAAACCGCGACGAAGGGAAAACCCTTGGACTTGACGCTTGCTGTTAAGAGGCCAGAACTTCCTCTTTCGTTGTAAATTCATTGTTGAGGGTTTTAATTGTTTTTATTATTTTTTAAACAATGGTTTTACGAGTGAGGCTGGACCCTACATGCAGGTCGTGGCTCATAAATAACTGTGTTCAATCTGTAAATATATATACATACATTTTATATATATATATATACATATATTTTTATGCAGACAATTAATTTATTGTAATAGTTAGCAGATTTTTATTATTATTATTATTATTATTATTATTTTAATAACTATTATTATTCTTATTATTATTATGATTATTATTATTTTATTATTTTAATGGATATGGATTTTTTTGTCATTTATGTGAGAAGTCCGATGTCGAGTGTATTAATGGCCAGTAGGTGACTTAATATTAAAATAATTTTAATTAATTAATTAGTATTTAAATTATAAATACTACTGAGAAAGAAAAAATTTTATTACAATTTTTGTAATAAAATTATTTTTTTTTTTTTTTTTTTAGATGAAAAAGTAGCAGAGCAATAATTTTTTTGAAAAAATTTTTACTCACTTTTTGATATATTTAAATACTTTTAATGTCTGCTACTTTTATAAGCTAGATATAAGTTTTAGCGTAAATTGTCAATTTTAAAAAAAAAACAAAAAAAAAAAAAAAATTAAATAAAATATCAAGTATATTTTAAAATTATTCTGGGTAATTGTGTAATTACGCTTTTTCCTATTTTTGAAGTTGTCAAAAAACAAAGTTCAAAAGTAGAATTATATAGTTACCAAATGAATAATAAATTTGATTAAAAATTGGCCTATAATTTTTAAATTATTAATAATGATAATAAATATTGTTAAAAATAAAAAATAAAGGTGTACATAAATGATAAAGTTTTTACATAACTGTAAATAGGTGATCTGAGAGGCCAGTAAAACATTTAAAGAAATAATAATAAATATTTTTCATATTGTATTTACATAATCTGAGTTAATTAACCTCCCAACACAATTCATTATAATTATAATTACAATAAATAATCCAATAGCAAAACAAAGAGCGTATAATCTAACCAAAAAAAAAGTAATATAAATGTTGTGCGATTAAGTAACGACTAACGACTAACGGCGATGTTTATGCGTTGAATTTATGGCCGCGGTTAATCCTAAATCCTTCAGGTTGGTAAGTTCTCAGCCGGTGCGGAGTAGTAATACGCACACCAGAGCGCATAAGAAAAGAAAGTAAAAGGTAAAAAGGTTCTATTCGAGTTTGGTTAAAAGTTTAAGTAAATGGCTTGAGGATCTTTCTGCTGAGCTCTCTTCAGGAGTCGAGAAGAACTACACGCGGAATCACTTAGCTGGCATATAAATCACCCGTGAAAAGCTCAAACAGCAGCAGCAGCAGCA
>JZSA01000773.1:0-18197 GCA_000956155.1 Cotesia vestalis
ACCTTGAGAAAATTTTTCTCTTGAATTTTTGATACCCATTTTATATTATTTTAGTGTGCAATTATACATATTGAATAAAAAAAAATGATTCAATATTATTTGATATGTTAGTCAATAAAAATATTAATAAAAATTTACTTCTATTGAGATATTTAATTTTTTGGAGCAAGAGACTGAATTTTCTCAAAACAAGAAGATTTTCTTGACTTAAATAAATTTTCTTGGATTAGAATAAGTATTTCTTAAAGCAAGAAAATTAATTTTGTTAGAATAAGTTAAATTTCTTGTGTCAAAAAAAAATTTTTTTCGCTCAAGAAAATAATTAGAAAAGAAAATATTTTTTTATTTCAAGTGAACCTTTTTTTCTGTGTAAGATTAAGTTTGTAAATTAATTTTTATTTTAATAAAAAAATACGAAAAAGGCGCTAATAAATAAAAGTAATTATTAACACCCTTGAATAAAAATGAATGAATAAATAAAATGCACGCGTGCGTGCAATAATAGTTAATGGATATACACATGTTGTCGTGAGCAGGCTCCATGTAGTGTAACATAAACATAAAGAGGAACAAATAAAATATAAAATATAAAATAGCAGTGGCCAGCGGCTTATAAGCCTCAGTTTGTTATTGCGACTGGTTACACACCACCGGTACAGGCAATAAGTAATCGTTAAAGCCTGTCATGACTCTATGCATGAGTTAGGCAACGCGAAACGCTACTGTGTCTCTTAACTTAAATCTATAATACAACTACAAATAGAAATATAAATTAAGAAAGCAACCACCGGGTAAGTGTATTCATTATTTGACATATCAATAAATAAATAAATAAATAACTCGCATGTAATTGATCCGAAAATGTCTTAATTTCTCTCGACTTATTTATTGCCAATTAAATTCGAGTTTATCATTATTTTTTGCTGAGAGGATTTTTTATAATACAAAAAGGCGGAAAGGCGAGTGGAGGCACGTGGGGCGGAGAAAAACAAGTAAGGGCAGTAAGGGGATGCCGATTAAGCTATGCAATCGCCAATTATCGGCAATTTGATCCGGTTATAACTCAATTTAAAGTAATTGGGCCGCGCTGGCACGACTTTACTTTACTTAAGATCTTCTCTTGGCCTCAGACTCATGCGCTGCATCACTGGATCACGGTGCTCGCTTAGTAAGCTCGCTCTTGACTTCATGTGTGTGTATGGGTGTGTGTGTGGTACTTGTTTACTCGCGCTTAACCAACAGTCCAAGTCTTTTAGCGCTAAGGTGGCCCATAAATTCACGATCGACAATCTGACAATCTTTCTAGACACTGCACACTCATTTTCATTATTAGTTCATTTATTTTAATACACTGTTGATTATTCTCCAATCAGTATTGTTAGAAGAAAATTAAATTTTGAATTTTTGTCAAGATAATTTACAAAAATTTATTTTTCTTTATTTAATTTAATTTTGAAAGTCATTAATTAGTATTTTAGAATTTAAAGTTTTATTAAAAAAATTTAGTTGTAGTTTTTTAAAATTTTACAAAAAAAAATTAATTTAATTAGACAGAAAAATTTTTGAATCAATAAAAATTTCTTAGTTTAAAAATTTTTTTACTTGTATCAAAGTAATTAAGACTTTCAGAACTTTTTCTTTTTGTTCAAGAATTAAAAAAAAATTTTTTTTTTTTCAAGGTACACGGAAAGGACAAGATGACAATGGATATCATCCCAGATCATACTCAGTGATATCTGTGGTGAAAAAACATTTCAGATACTAGCTAAAAAAAATCCAGATTATACTGTGTGATATCTGGATTATACTCATTGTAATCCAGATTATACCACGTGATATTCTGGACTATACTAGCTACTATCTGAAATTTTTTTTCACTCAGTATAATCTAGGATGATACCCAGTGTAAACTTATTCTTACTGTGTAGATTTAAATTTTTATCCTACAAAAATTGTTGGTAATTATTTACAAGTAGGGTTCACCATTTTAATTTTAATTTTTATGAACATAATTTTTTTGGAAAATTTTTATGTATTTTTTTTTAAATATATGAAAAAATCAACAATTTGAAAAAAAAAATTGATCATTACAATTTTAACAAATTTTCAAAAAAATTTATAAATTTTTTCAAAAATTGTAACATTCAACATTTTTTTATTTTGATCGTTCGTTTTATGACGTACTTTTCAAAAAAAATTCTATCAAAAAAAGATAAAATAGGAATTTCATCCAAAAACATGAGAGCCAAAATTTTTTCCAACTTTTGAGGGCAAAAAAGCTATTAAAATCTTTGTTTTTCTCTTTCATGATATTTTTTATCATAAATACGCCGTAAAAACAAGCAGAATAAAAAAAATTAAAAAATGTTTATTTTTCTCCTAGATATGGCCAAAAAATAGGTGGACCCCACTTGTAAATAATGACCAAATTTTTATATTAAAAAAAATCAATATATCTGCAATTGAAAAATATTGCATATTAAATAAAAATTTATAATTTTTTTTTTTTAATTTAATCATTGATTAACCAACTATTTTATTTTCTCGATTGAAAACCTTTAAAAGATAAATAATTTATTGAGTGAATAAAATTCGATAAATATAATGAATAATAATAATAATAATGAAATGGATAATGGATACAATAAAATGAAATTATGTGTGTATTTTGTTGGTAAGATAAAGTTTAAGAATATAATGTTTTTTCAGTTAAAATGTCTGCACGAGAAACGTGAATGGCATATCATCGTGAAAGTACATACATATATATAAAACCGCGAGCGATACGGATCATACGAGTACGTAAACGGTCGCACAACTGTCGAAGTTACTCTCCGGGATAGTCATGTATGTATATATGTATATATGTATATATATATGTATGATGGAGGAGACGGAACGCGCGTTTTTTTCGATTGCAAAAAAAATATTTCAGTCAGCTTTGCTGTGACAAGTGACGTGGCGCAGAGAAAACTCCACTCGATTTTCTTGATCTTATGGGTGAGGAGTGCAGGACGTGATCGAAAAGTAAATGCAATAACCGCGACTCTTAACTGGTAACTCGCGATCTGGTCCACGCTATTCCCAAGTATTTGTATTTGTATTTATATATATAAAAGTAAGAATCGCGGGACGACTTACCCGCTGATGCCCGCAGCACTAATGGGACCCGATCGCTGTATCGATTACCACCGATTAAGAGCAATCGATTGCCTACCTTGTCAAATTTGTCAACGGGCGCGAGATCAAACCACAAGACATACGTATTTCTCTTTACTTGCGAAACAAGAATTTTTTTTATTAAAAACAACAATTTGTTATTTTTAATTTTTTTCAAATATTTTATTACAATTGTACGACTCATGAGTATCGAAAAAATTTTTTATTTCTTCTTTGCAACTACTTTTATTATTTTATTTTTGTTAAAAAATTGTTAACAATTTTATTTATATACGATTGCAGTGATGATTAAATGATAATTAATTTTTTATTTTTTGAAAATTTATTTTGAGCAAAAAAAAATTACGAAAACAAATTAAAGAAACATAAAAATTTTTGGGACTTTATGTACACTGTAAAAAAAAAAACGGGGTAAGTCCAAGCTGCCGGTGTAAATATTTTTTTCCGTGTTAAAAAGCGGTGTTAGAACGAGGTCGAGGATGCTTCGAAGAGTTGGTAGATGGAGGTAGTTTCCGATTTTACGGAGGTTCCTGATCGGTAAGAAGAGAAGTTATTCCATCGATCGAAGTTGAGGTCTATTGAATTGATCTTTGGGATAGCTTCATTTATTCCTAAGATTTTGTTCTAAAGAGTTCATTTAGAAAATTTTTACCTTCATTGATTCTTATAAGAAATCACAGATTTTTTTTTATTTTACAAAAAGTACCGATCAGATTTCAATTAAAATTTAGGTGATGTCTAAAAGTCTTTTTGGCTTTGAAATTTTTTTGTTTTAGATCCAAAATGTCGTATATAAAAAAAAAATACAACCGTTTTTAGATTAGTTGAAAAGAAAAAAAATTTTTTTATACACGGAAAGAACAAAATTGTACTGGCATAAATGCAAAAAAAAATTTCAGATGGCAGTGAGAATAATCTAGATTGTACTGAGATCAATGTAGATTATATTGGAATAAATCTTGGATTATACACTGTCAGATACTCTTAACATAAATTTTTTTTTTGCTCAGATTTATGTGAGATAAATCTGGCATTTATGCCAATACAATCTTTTTCTTTCCGTGTACGCACACAGAAAAAAAAATTTTTTTTGAATCAAGTAAATTATTTTGAAGAAATTCATTTTTGTGATTTGAGTAGAAAAATTCTTAAACTAAGAGATTTTTCTTAGTTTAAGTAAATTTTACTTGATTCAAGAAAATAAAACTTTTCAAAATTATTTTCTTGGTTAAAAAATTTTTCATTTGGCTCAAATCAATTTTTTTTTTCTGTGTAAATGTATGAAATTCGTCCTTTTCAGCATACTTCTGGTGTCAGTCTTTCTCAAGAATTGACATAGGGGAGGGCGGGGCAAGACGGCCCACCTCAAAAATTGACCAAAAATTTATTTTTCTAATATTTTTTTATCATATTTTAGAGGTGGGCCATCTTGCCCCCCCAAAAAAAAATAAATTTTTTTTAGAACTTTCGAAAAATTCTGGTGAATTAAGTCAAGGGAGTTCTAATCAAGTTTAGGGAACATTTATTCTATTGTCGATACAATTAAATAAATAAATAAATAAAAAATAAATACACTGATAGAAAATTTATGTTGACTCAAGAGATATTTTTTTGATCTAGGAATTTATTTTGGAAGACAAATGATTATTTTGCTTTAAGAATTTCTTGTCTTGATTTAGATTTTCTTGGCTTAAGAGCTATATTATCTTCAATCGATACATTTAGTTTTTCAACCAAAATAACATTATCGTTTAAAAAACTTAAAATAATTCATCAAAGTATATTTCAAAAACTAAATAGTCTTTAATTGTTTTACCGAAAAAAAATTATTTCTTGGAAATAAGTAAATTAATGACTCAAAAAAAAAGCCATTCTTAACACAAGTCGGTAACGTCTTGAATCAATGTTATCGCCTATCTTGAACCAAGAGACAAAAATTCTTGAAAGAAATATATCTATATCTAGTTTCAAGAGTTCAAATTTTGAAGAAAAAAAGTTTCTTGAATCAAGATTGTTTTTCTATCAGTGTGAATTTTCTCAACTTATAAAAATGAATATAAGAAATAAATTTATCCATCGATAAAATGTGAAAGCTAACACACCCCTTCTATAAATAAAAATCCAGTGAATAAAGGATAGAGGACAAAATAGAGAAAAATAATAGTTGAACCGTAATATTATTAGATAAATGGTTTACATAAGCGGTGGGGTTGTGACCTCACGGGTCTCTTTCACCGGAATGGAGCTCAGATATAATATCTACGCGTTCAATACAAAGTATAATGTGAGGAAGAGGTCAAGTACAAGTCCAGTAAAGTAAAGCCAAGCCAGCGTGGAAGAGCCTCTTGGAACACAGTCAGCCGAAGGAATGCACGAAAGCAAGAGGAAAGAAGGAAGAGCTACGAACGACACTAAGTAAGAGTTTCGCTTTCTCCCTCTCGCTCTGCTCCTTTATATTTAAACGAGACCTGGACCGTTCATCTTCAAGGGGTTAATGGGGTTTCAGGGAAATTGCCTCGATGCCTAGAGATACCCAAGAACCAAGACTAACACTCGTGAGAGTGACTATTACAATACTTGTTTATAACTTTTTTATAATCATAAGACATTAGATTAGAGCCGGTCTCATCAGCTGGGTGTTGTCATCTATCATTTGCTGATAATTGACAGGTATGAGGATTTCGCGATCGAATGATTTAGCAAGTGTCTGCTAAGAGAAAGAGCGGCTGTGTGTCTAGCCTCCTCGGCTTATCCAGTTGAGACGCATTGAGAGTTAAGTGTAATTACCCGTACTGGCGTCGAGTTACAAGACCAAGACCGAGTGCAGTAATAGAGTAAGGTGGTCTGCTCGCCGAGGCTCCGGTTACCGCGAACGAGTTTATAATCGTCCGGTGTGCGAATAGACAGATCGCTTTCAATGGCTGTGAGGATGATTGAGTCGTTTAAGAGTTGCTGGAGCTCGAGCTGGGCATTTCGTTTTACCCGAGGGGAATTGCGTCAAGGAATTCCCTCCAGCTAACTCAAAAATGAATAAATTATTTAAGAAAAATTAAATCCAATTTTTACTTTGGTGGTAATTGAGATTGATAATTAATAATTGGACAGTAATTACCGACAACATTTTAAATAATTTAAAAAAAATTCTGGTTTACATTATTATTATACAATTATATTTAAATCTTAATTTTACATTGATAAAAAATTTGGTAATTATTTACAAGTGAGGTCAAAAGTATTTTTGGCCATATCTAAGGTGAAAAATTAACATTTTTTAATTTTTTTTATTCTGCTTATTTTTACGGCGGATTTACGGTGGTGATATCAGAAATTAATATTTCGATAGCTTATTTGCCTTCAAAAGTTGGAAAAAATTTTGGATTTCATGTTTTTGGATAAAATTTTTATTTTATCTTTTTTTGATGTTCTTAATATATTTTGAAAAGTGGATAAAAAAACGAACAATTAAAAAAAAAATAATAAGTTAAATATAACAATTTTTTTTTAATTTATAAATTTTTTGAAAATTTGAAAAATTGTTAAAATTGTGGTAATCAACTTTTTTTTTTAATTTTTCATTTTTCTATGTATTTTATAAAAAAAAAAAAAAATACATCAAAATTAAAAAACAAAAATTTTGTTCAAAAAATGAAAATTAAAATGGTAAAACCCCACACGGAAAAAACAAGATGACACTGGATATCATCCCCGATTATACTGAGTGAAAAAAAATTTCAGGTAGTAGCTAGTATAATCCAGATTATAATGAGTATAATCTAGATTATAATGAGTATAATCCAGATATCACTCAGTATAATCTGGAATATTTTTAGCTACTATCTGAAATTTTTTTGCCACAGATATCACTAAGAATAGTATATCAAGGATGTCAAGTTAGTATATCAAGGTTTTTGCCACAGATATCACTAAGAATAGAATATCAAGGATGTCCACTTCCATAGTATCTTCAGGTAATGTCTGAATCGGAATTTCAGTTATCAGTGGCTTATGATAACTAAAATATGATACGAAAAGTTTTGTATTAATAGCGTTGAGATATCGTACAAATACAGCATCTATGGTAGTGATTATTTAATATTTTAAAAATAAATTTAACAATAAATTCAAAAATTGAATTTAAGGTTGGTCATTTTTTAAATATTTTTATTGATTTCTTAATATAATATTCACTTTTCATTTTTATCAAAAAATTTTCATTAAATTTATTTAGTTATTTTTATAAATATTTATTACTTATTCAATTTAATAGCGAATATTGGAAATTAATATTATAATTTGATGTTCAATTTTAATTTTTATCACAAACTTTTTATAAAATGTTTTATTAAATTTATTTCTTTATTTTGTAAATATTAAATAACCAATAATAAGTATTTAACATAATAATTTAATAATATTTAGTGTTAATTATATTAAACAAAAGTATTTTAATTTATATCAATAAATAATACATACGGATAGTTAACCTCAATTACATTAGAGCACTTGAAAAAGTATATAAGCACAATTTTTTTCACTAATATTCACAAATAGTAAGTAATATCAATCAAAATATTCAATTTAAATCACTACTGAATATAAGTTATTAGCACGTATATAATTTGCACTGATACGAAACACGTGTTTTCAATACAAAAATACTAGAATAAATAACTTGAACAGCGCGACTAATATCGAGGTTCAATTTCTATTTTGTTGGTAGTTTTTTTTTTGAGACTTAATGAGCGGTTAAGCAGACAGCTTCATACTGTTAATTTTGTGTCACAGATGCGCGCGCATCTTAAAATTTCACTCTCATCATTTTTTCATAACGCGCCTAAAGAAGTATAACTTCAAAAATTTTTTTTTGAGTTGAAAGAATTTTGTTTAATAAAAAAATTTTTCTGCTTGTTAAAAAAATAATTTTGTTGGTTCAAAAATTTTTTTTAATATAATTTTTTAATCAGAAAAAAAAATTTAATCTTAAATAAAAAGAGGAAGTAGTTACGGTTTTCAGTGTTAACATTAACATTAATGATAATGATTGTTAATGTTAAGGATGACAACGCCGATATAGAGTTGCATTTCCGAGCAGACGGCGTTTGCGTTATCGAGTAATATGTATATTCTTAAAGTAAAGTGTAATGTAAATGGATTTACAAGCACATCCGTATCCGTCTTCGTCTCGGCTTTGTTACTATTATCTTGTGGGTTTGGATCTGACTTATGAGCCAGCCGAGTTAATTCCATTAGCAGGCCATATTATCGCGTCAATTGCGGGATATTGAGGCTCAGACGACGATCGGAGAGATCTAAATGGATTTTTCTAGCTGAAAAAGTTCAGTCACTTCCTCTCTCAGTGGCTCTAAGTGCTCGGAAACATTAATAGGAAGAGATAGAAGAGAATCTAGGCTATTCGGTACTATCTATTTTTATCAGAACGATGTTTTCAGTTAGGACATAAAATATTTGTGTTTAGATAAAAATAGATACAAATTATTTTATTGTAATTTATTTTAACCAGAAAATTTATTTTTTACAGAGATAATTACTTGAGTGGGAAAAAAGTTGAATTGTCTTAAACAGCAAGTAGTTGTTACATAAAGTTACCGGTTCAATTGATTATCCATTAAAGGAAAATAATGTTTAAAATTCCTTGTTTAATCACTTGTTACATATTCATTACTCTAGTGTAAATAAATAAAAAAAAATAAAAACATTTAAGTACCGAGCATTGGAACCTTTTTGGTGGGTCGTAAAATCGAGTAAAAAATGCTTCAAGATATTTTCTTGAGATCTTCAAGCAAGATGATCTGTAGGTGCAAATTATCCTCGATAAATTCTGACAAGGTACCACGAAAAATAAAAATACTCAGTAATATAATATCTTATTTTAAATCTGTCGTTATAACTAAATAAATTTGATATTTTAATTACCACCCATTAAATTAATTACCTTTCTTGTAATATAAAATATAAAATACCTATAAAAAAAAATTAGGAAAACGGTTGACCCTGAAAGCCATCCCTGCAACTTCCCGCTACTTTCGTAATTGAGCGCTCAAAATTGGGCTTATTACGTTTTTGAACTCGAAGAGCTCAAAAATATAATTTTCATGTAGTTTTGAGCTCTCCGAGCTCAAAAGTCTGATATAAGTTTAATAAAACACTTTTTGAATTTCCAAACCGCAATAACTTATGAATGAATGAATTGGCGGCATTCGACGCAGTTTTTCAAATTCTATGACACATTTTTAAACACAAATTGATAAGACCGGAAGTTTCAATGTAATTAAAAAAAAACGTTTTTTTTTTTCGATTTCTTTCGTCAACGATAACTCACGAACGAATCAACCGATTTTGACCGGCTTGGTGGTGATCGACGTTGTTTTTTGATGTTAAGAGCTGATTAGTTTTTGAAATTGATCTATCGAGCCGTTTAAAAGTTATTCGAAGAAAACTTGATTTGAAAAAATTTTTTTTCGTAGTTTTTTTAAGATTTCTCAAAATCTACCGATCGGAATCGATCCAAATTGTATTCAAAATCTAAGTTTGGTCAAGTCCTTTCAAATGACACGAACCGCGATCAAATCGGTTGAGCCGTTCAAAAGTTATGAGAGGTTAACATACATACAGACACCCTCGCGGGAATAGTCAGGGAAGCTATCTAGGATCTCAAAACGTCAAGATCTGATGAAAACTCGATTTTCGGAAAACGGGGTAACAACAATAACTTCTCGATTTTTGAAAATTTTCAATTTTCTTAGCGGGAAGTTCATAAAATGAATAATTAATAAAAAAAATTTCTTGGTATCAATAGCGTATAAAGGATTCCATGATTAGATGTGTTGGCTTCCGGTGACCGCCGTGAAATAATTTTAACCATTTCTCGAAAAATAATTTCCAATTCACTCAACGTATTGTCGTGGTACGCGGAGACAAAGAGGAAATAGCACACGAGAAAACAACTGAAAATAAATAACTAAAAAAAAAAAATCCTATTATTTCCTGACTACTCAACTTAAGTCTCAGTACCTTGCTACACTCCTCGCGTAATCTATCAAAGACCAACTTCCCGGTATTTGCTCGTAAAACCTCGACGTCCTCAACATACCGAGTGTACTAGGGAGGTCTCCTTCCTCTTTATTCCACTGATTTATCAATTTTCATCATTCGCCTCTTCATTTTTCCAAGCCTTGATATTAAGGCTGGAACGAAATCGAACGGTTCAGTGTCAGTTAACCTCGATTAAGTCCCAGGACTCGCTTCCGGATGGTTCTTTCCTTTTCTAAATCTAGTACTCTTTATTCTTTATTCTTTATTCTTTACTCCTTATTCTGTATTCTGGTGTATTCGTTATCCGAGAGGAGGAATATCGATGATAGCTCTCGATATAGCAGAGAGAGTAAGAGAGCTACCAGCTAGCAGGAGGAACGTGGTCTAGATTATCCATTATTCGAGTGCTATCGATCATGGTCTTGTTGCTGGTTGCTTGTTGGTTGTTCCTGGAGTTGTTCAACTCGGTGTTGTTGTTTTGCTATTGAGGCCTGAGATTATCGGAAGACAGTGAAGATCTGGTGGCGAGTGTAAGTGAAATTACTCCGGTAACAAACTCCGGTAAGAGCTCCCTCAATCGTGACTTTATGCAGTCGATTTATTTTAATCTTTTATTTTTTGTTATCATTTTATTTATTTTTAGTTCCTCTTAACGTTGTTCTTGTATCGTTTATTTCAGGTGAATTTATCAGCACACCTCGGGATCTTGAGATTCAGCCGTACGATTAGGCTTGACCACGAAAATTTATCGAGGGTGGAGAATAAGATCGTATATACATATATTCCAGCTAAAGCTCACTTATGTGTACTCTCTTTACTTTTTACTTGGTTAACTCGGAGGATGCACAAGACAAGAGGAGCAAGGCGTCGCTTAATCGATTACGATCTCTACCGAAACCTGTATGTTCACACGGAATACGCTTAACCCGAGCTTAGAGCTTAATTTTAATTTTATTTTTATTTTTAAAGGCTCCTTGAGGATTGAGCGTGTGAGATAATAAGTCCAAGTCCGTTAGCTATTTTTAAAATAAGTTAATCCAAGATCCGAGTAGGAGTTGAGAGATCGGTAGCGGATAGTCGATAGTCGATAGTCGATAGTTGATTGTTGATAGTCGGCACCTGTAACCGATGTTGCCGTTTTTATTTCCCGAGCGACGATCGTACGATATGTCTTTGCACCGACTCACCGGCTCGCAGTCCAGGCTCCCGACGAGCACCGAGGACGAATCGTGATCGGCAAACGACGGGGAACCTTTTGCTTTCTAATCATACTCTCAAGGTTAACTCCGATGAACCTGCGCTCGGATCCTTGTGGTTTGTGGTTAAGAAGCATCATGCTCCAGCTTACCGATTTACATATTTTTCACTAAATAATTATTGTAATTAGATCACTACCGGTTTTCGCTTCAATGATACCGATTTGTAGGCTAGTCTCGAGAAATTTTATTGTTTTTTAATTGAATGTACCGATTTATGGAAACTCTCTGCCGCTTGAACATCTTTTTTTTTTCTTTTTAAGATTGAAGTAATTTCAAGCGTTGTTATTATTGATTTCATTTTTTTTTTTGGTATAAAGTTTAAATTTTTTTTTGAGTAAAAAAATTTTCTGGTTTTTTAAACTTTATTAATGCTTATTATTTAGAAGAATTTTAATTATTAATTTAGAATTTTTTTTTTCAAGATTTAGGGGAGGGTGGCCTGAAGCGGGTAAGCTAACGAAGAAGGCCTAGAAGTTTTAGTTTTTCTTCGACTTATACTAACGAATATTCTTCTATCCGACATAGTAGTGATCGAACTTCAATATTAGATAGGAATATTGTCTTAGTTTGGGCCTCAGAATTTTTCATCAATAAAAAATGAAAATTGTTTAAAGACTCGCTTCGCCCTACTCCTTAACCCAAAGCAAATAAGCACTACAAATAGATGAATCTAATGATAAAACTAATTTTGATAATAAAATTGTGTATTTAGCTAACATAAAAAAAAGATTTTTAGGCATTGCAATCATTCAAATAATGATCTTATTTTTATTTCATTAATTTTAAGCAAAATTAACATTTTTCTATTGAAATTGATAATAAGTTTTCAATCAACAATGTATTTCCGCTTTTTTCTTATATTTATGTATTAATTTATAATATTGTATGACAAAATAAATAGAAGAGGGTGGCCTAAAGCGGGTAAGCTAACGAAGAAGGCCTAGAAGTTTTAGTTTTTCTTCGACTTACTAACGAATATTATTCTATCCGACATAAGAGTGATCGAACTTCAATATTAGATAGGAATATTGTCTTAGTTTGGGCCTCAGAATTTTTCATCAATGAAAAATAAAAACTGTTTAAAAACTCGCTTGGCCCTACCCCTTAGCCCAAAGCGGATAAGCACTACAAATAGATGAATCTAATGATAAAACTAATTTTGATAATAAAATTGTGTATTTAGCTAACATAAAAAAAAGATTTTTAGGCGCTGCAATCATTCAAATAATGATCTTATTTTTATTTCATTAATTTTAAGCAAAATTAGCATTTTTCTATTGAAATTGATAATAGAATTTCAATCAACAATGTATTTCTGCTTTTTTCTTATATTTACGTATTACTTGATAATATTGTATGACAAAATAAATATAGAATTGGATCAGAGCAGCGCAAGTAGGTACCCACTTTGCTCTAGCTGCTTTGCCCCAGTACACGTTTCTTTGTTAAACAATTGTAAAATCAAAAATACAAAGGGAACCGTCCGAACTAGTATCGTCCTTTAGAGTTAAATGGTACCAAAATAACATAGTTTCATCAATATTATCATAAGTGTAATAGCGTTCGAATCATCTGATGACACATTCCAATCGTAATTTTAACAAATTTAGCAATTTCTTTATTTTATATTTAGTTACTTTCTGTCAAAACTACAACACCCAATCAGAACTTTCAAATCCTCAGGAGTGTTTCCATGATCACTACAAATGTATACTTTGACATTCGCACTCAATGTCACAATAAAACAGAACCTACACGCTTTGGGCAAGGTACCCGCTTTAGGCTACCTTCCCCTATATAAATAAAATTAAATAATTGACAAAATCAATTTTTTAATTGTCAAGATTAAAAAATTACTGAAAATTTAATATAAAAAATTATTAATTATATCACTAATTAATTTTTGAAGATTATTAATTTTTATTTTTTTTAATTTACTAATTTTTATTGAAAAGAAAAATTTAATCATAATAAATTTTTCCTAGTCAAAAATTAAAATTCCTGAATATAATGAATATAATAAAAAAATATTAATAAAACATAAAAAGAAGAATTTGTTAAATAAAAAAAAAATAAAAAAAATGTGTAGCAAGATCTTGAAATACTTAAGCGACATGACAAGGTTGAGCATGAATGTGTTAACATGGTACCGAGTTGGATAAACACGAGGAAGGTGATTAAAGGAGAATTAATTCGAGGCATTCCGCATCTTGATGCCGTGTGATAACTTGTGGGCGAACTCTCAGTAGAGTAAACGGACAAGTGATGCTGTGCATCCCAACACACACACACACACACAAACAAAATAATGAGAATAAGAGTCAGAGTTTAAGTCCCGGGCATTATCCAGCACATGCAGAGTGGAGGAAGTATAAGATCGGCCGGTGTCTGCAAACCCATTAGATCCCTCGTTACGTGTCATTGCGGAGATATCTCGCGGCTCAAGGCTATACAGTGCTATCATCCTCCGACCAAGGGTGAGTATTAGTTTCAGCTTGTGTATGCAGTGTACTTAGTATTTAGCTTGGCTCGAAAGCTCTCAGGACTCAGGACTACGGGATTTATTTATGGGCAAAGAAGGACCTCGAGCCGGCGTGTGCGCGTGTCGGCAACTCTGTTATGTATAATATAACGCAGTGGTGAGTAATGTGTAAGGATATACTGATGATCCAGGAGAGCAAATCTCTGAGAGCTGAGTAAAGAGCGTGGGCGCCTCTCCCATATCCTATATTATAACTTTGCTTAAAACATTTATCTGGTTAAACTTCTTCTCCATTTTCCTCCTCTTTCACGGCTCGTGTTCGTTATTTGTACCCACGTAAGAGGATTCACCTCGCCAAGATCGCAACCAATTAATAATTCTTGCCAAGTAATGTATTAATAAAATCTTTAAATTTTTGGGGAAAAATTTTTAATAGAATTTTTTGTCTCATTGATAAAAGGATTTTATATGAAAATTTTTAGACTAAAAAAAAAATTCTTGACTGGAATGTAAATTTTCTTGGCTCAAGAAAATGTTAAAGAAGATTCAAAATTTCTTGAATGAAGTCAAAGTTTCTTGAGCCAAGAAAATTTTTTCTTGCTCCAAAATAAGTTTTGTCTTCCTTAAAATTTTTTTGGAGAAAGAAATTTATTTTTTTTGTGTAGTTCTATTTAATAAGATTTTGGAATTGTTACTAAATGATTTTATAACTAACCTTTCATTACCAAATCTTTAGAAATAATTATTACTAAATAATTTATTAAAGCTCATTTATTTCCACCAAACAAATATTTAGTAGTATTTAACAAATTATTTATTACTACTCAATAAATCGTTTTTTGGTAAACAGAAAAAAGGTTTACTTGGCAATATTTTTCTTCCTTATTATTATCTTGAGAGAAAAAAATTTTTTTTTGACACAAGAAATTTCACTCATTCTAACGAAATTCTCTAGCTTTAAAAAATACGTATCTTGATCTGAAAAAATTTATTTAAGTCAATAAAATCTTCTTATTTTGAGAAAATTTAGCCTCTTGCTCCAAAAAATTTTGTTCTTGATAGAAGTAAATTTTCTTTCCTTGAGAAAATTTCTCTCTTGCTCCAAAAAATTAAATATCTCGATAGTAAATTTTCATTATTATTTTTATTGACTAAGATATCAAATTGGAAGATTAAATAATATTGAATCATTTTTTTTCATTCAATATGTATAATTGCGCGCTAAAATGATCTAAAATGGGTATCAAATATTCAAGAGAAAAATTTTCTCAAGATGAGATAATTTTTTTCTCAGCTGAAGTAGGTGACGTTACTTCCCTAAAGTATCTAAAAATTTTGATCAAATATAAAATTTATTGTATCAAGTATTTATGATAATTTGAATTAAGAAAAAATGACTTCCACCAAGAATAGAATTTCAAGAAAAATTTTTACCTCGACCAACACAACTTCGGTCTTCCTTCAGGCATCCGAAAATTTTTTTGAGCCAAGAATTTTGTTTTCCAGTCAAGAAATTTTTCTTTCTGTGTATTAAAGAAATTGATTTTTTAACTAATTTTAGCATATAATATAACTTTTTTATTCAAAATAAATCAAAATAATTAAAATAAATAATTTTAAGTACAAATATAAGGTATTATAAAGAAAATAGTCTCAATAAATTATCAATTGTTATTTGAGACATTTATAAAATTTAAAATTAAACAAGTTTTTAACATATCAATAATAGACAAATTAAAAAATTTTAACTAAGCTCCTCTGAGATATGACATAAGCCATATAGGAGTATGTGTGTTTTCAAAGGATTGATAAATCTCCCAAAATCGAGCTGAATAAAATAATTTGACTTACCAAAGAAACATTCAGTAACTACACGGAAATAACAAGATGATACTGGATATCATCCAGATTATACTCAGTGATATCTGTGGTGAAAAAAATTTCAGATAGTAGCTAGTATAATTTAGATTATACTGAGTGATATCTGGATTATACTCATTGTAATCTGGATGATACTCATTGTAATCTGGATTATACTAGCTACTAGCTGAAATTTTTTTTCACTCAGTATAATCTGGGATGATATCCAGTGTCATCTTGTTCTTTCCGTATACTACTAAATATTATTTAGTGGAAACAAATATTTATTTCAATTAATAAAGCTTTGTTTATTTTAATATAATTTATTTAAAATAAAAAAATCATTTATTAAACAAATAATATTGATGGGTAAAAAATATCTTTTTCTCCCAAATAAAAGACTAAAAATTTTGTTACTAAATCAGTTTATTACTCCGTACTAAATTCTTCTATCAGTGCAGACGGAATTATTTAAGAAAGTTTGGGAGCATAGTAGTGAGACAAGATAATCGAAATAAAATAAATGGGCACAAAAAAGTAGAATAAATATAAATAAGTGAATGATAAAAATAATTTCGAAATAAGTGAGTCGATTTCATTGATGACACGATCACCTTGATACGTCTTTGGCTTATAGTGTTAGTCAGTGATGATGTCGAAGGACTTGGTGATATGTTAACGTCAACATGTCTGTCATGTTTCGATTGATGTCTTCACACTTAACTCGCGGACTTTTAAATTGAACGTGTGCCGCCACGCTATCGACACTACATGCTATATACTTAACCCTCAATATTTAACTATCGAACTTTAAATCTCGATCTCACCGTAGGTAGACTTTATTTTCGCAATTGGTAACTGATCAAGATTCTCTCCTCTGCCTCGGGAGGTGTAATAACATTAAGGATAGACAATTAAAATAATTCGAAATAAATTTATTCATGGAGTAAGCTGTAAAGAGGTAAAGATGCCTCTTGAGGATTATACAGCACGGGAATCTTTAAAGATTAATATTACCGATAAAAAAAGTGTCAAACCCGTTGGTAGTTAGTAAGTATAACGTTTGCTGTGGGGCAGTTAGCGCAGGGATATTAAATTTTAGGTAGATTTTATAATTGTGGCGAAATAAAATGAAGTAAATGAAAGCCTTGTTTTAATGTTATATATTTTAATTTTAATGGCGATGAGAGTGAGAGCCTGAGCCTGAGCTGGAGCTGGAAGTGTACGAGTATTATCGGTGGATCACGGTTAATTGCCTACCAGAGTATCCGCTGAAATATTGCTCCTAAAAATATAAAATTGCGCAACGCACCGGCTGCGGGATTGCCATGATTTTTACATCGCGTGCTTAAAATTAATTCCCCCGATAAGCCTTTTTACTTTTGCGGGTGATTAAGTGATCTTGTTGATGACAATCGTCTTAATTATTTTTAATTGAAATTGAGAAATTCAATTGAAAGTGGGGCGTGAAAAATTAAATGCTTTAATTGCTTCTTGTAATTTAATAATATTACTCGAAATTACTTTATTATGAAATCGTTTATATTTATTTTTTTTTTTTTGGTCATTAATTTGCCAACGAGATCTATTGAACAAATTTTTTAATTAATTTTAGAGATTTCAATGGCTAAATTAAGGTACCCGCGGGTAATAAGGCCTAAGTGATAGAAATGATATTTAAAATAACCGTTTCTGCTAAAGACTTCTCTAGTAGAAGCGTCTAGCATAGAAATGTCGCTACAAGTTTATAGAGTCCCGATAAAACGTTCCTTGTCTTCTATATTTCATCATCCGTCATATGCTAAAGTAGCGCAAAAGAATTCCTAAAAAACGATTTGAGTAAATGGTAAACATTTTTTATAATTTAATATTTAATAATTTAAAATCATCGTTCTAATTTTTATCAACATCTTAAAAAGTATTGTTGCTCAATTTAAGTGATGATTGATCTCTAATACCAATTTTATCAACTATAGTATAACTACTTCCAGTATGTACAACCCGCAGGCCTTATTACCCTACCGTAGTAAAATAAATAATAGTTTAAAAAACTAAAAAACACGCTTTTTATAGAAAACCGAACTAAAAAAATAGAAAATAAATTTTAATGAATTTAAATTAAAAATAGTGTTAAAAATTTCAACAAATATAAATTAACAATAGTGTGAATAAAAAAAAATTTATTTTATTTAAAAAAAAAGCGTGAGGTGCTTTTTAAGATATTATCAAAATGATAATCACTCTACTCATATCTGTCAATAAAATATTTATAACTATTGACATCATGCACCCCACGCTTTTTTTAAAATAAAATAAATTTTTTTTTATTCACACTATTATTAATTTATATTTATTGAAAATTT